>CAWUFW010017692.1:0-251650 GCA_963921515.1 Calotriton arnoldi | reverse complement strand
ATAAGAACCGACGACGAAACCCGACCCCGAAAGGCACCTATGCACCCGGCTTCCCTGGGTGAGGTAACACGAGTACTCCGGTGCTCCCGTGGGTAGAGACTCTTCAAAGTCCTAGATCTCAAAGGGTTTTGTCCTAGTCCTCTTTAAAGTGTCCCTTTCCTCTATTTTCCCGATCCCGACTTTCTCCATAGAAGTTAACGGCGTATCGCGGTTGTGTATTTACACTGCACGCGTCTCCCGTGGGTCCCCTGTGTCACTACCTTGGGTGGTTCCTTGTGGTCCAAGCACTTCTAGAGGCTCTAGGCCTAGTGTCTAGTTCAGTCGTGGTTCGCATACCACTTTATTGGTATATGGTTTGGTACGCCCCTAGGGCCCAAACGTGTATTTGTGCTATTACTGTGATTTAAGATCTTATAACCTATGTACTTTCGAACTCTAGCCTCATAAAGAGACTAGAGGGGTGTGTTTAGTAATAAATACATATATTTTGAATATATACCTGGTGTGGTGCTCTTTCATTTGGTCACTCAAGAGATTATAGACTGGTAAAACAAGCTGCTTTACATTCCTTCAAGACTTGGCCTGAAGGCTGCTCTCCACAGCTACCACTAGGATAGCTTTCAATAAGGTTGTCTTTAACCTACCTACCATAAGAGTCGATTTGGACTGGTGCAAGGTGCCCACTATAATTAGTGGACAGCATATGCCAGGCCAACTTCTCACATTGGTGTGCAGCGTGTGGGATTCCAGCTTGCTATTGTTTTACCAGATAATCTCAATTGAATTGATCAACTGAAAACCACTAAAGGTACCTAAGGTACATATAATTTAAGCTTAGAATATCAGTAAGTTCTACTGAACTTAGAGTTGTGTGTTAAGGGATAGCACAACCCTTTCTACAACTCAAGAGAGTTTAGTAGGCCACACTAGAGTAGGTAGTGCATACACCACACCACACTAGTAATGTCTTTAAAAGCAGGATCCAAAGATACCCTGCAGGAAGCCATTGAGCTTCCCCCTCCAAGTATGACACACTCCCATTCTTGGAACTGAGAGCTTTGTGTAACGTGAGGAAATTAAGGACAGGCCAAAGTCCCACCACCCAACACCTCCAGGAGTTGTTGGTGGCTTATGATCTTAGTAAGTCTTCAGAGACTGAAGGGGTAGGAGCAGAGGGTGGGCCAGCAGATGAGGAAGGGGCCAGGGGTACCACTACCCCCAGCCCCCCTCTGAAACTGACCAGGAGGGTGACAATGACCCTGACCTGGAGAACCCAATCCCTTCTGGGGAAGATGAAGATGAGGATCTAGAGAACCACACCTTTGTCCCCCCAGGAAGGATTATGAGTGTGCTCAGAAAGTCTAGGTCTCCTTCTCAGGAGTCTAACCACTCTGGCACCTCAATAGGGAGCTCTGTTTCTTCTCACAGGAGGGAATCCTCTCATGAGAGAAGAAAGAGACTGGTCCAGTATGAGGAAACTCAACTGGAGATCAGGAAGAAGCAATTGGCGTTAGATAGAGAGTCCCTAGATCTCCTTAAAGAGAGAAGAAAGTTGGGACTAGAGTCCCATGGTGGCAGCCATATCCCTAGAGATAGGGAAAGGTCCTATGACCATAGGAACCTGAGCAAGATTGTCCCTCCCTACCAGAGTGGGGATGATATCCACAAATGGATAACTGCTTTAGAGAGGGCCTGTAAGGTACAGAAGGTCCCTCAGGAGCAGTGGGCAGCAATCTTGTGGCTCTCCTTTGCTGACAAAGGTAGAGACAAGCTCCTCACTGTTAGAGAGGAGGATGCTGACAATTACAAGGTCTTGAAGAGTGCTCTTATTGATGGGTTTGGCCTAACCACTGAACAGTACAGGTTGAAGTTCAGAGACACCCAAAAGGCACAGACTCAAGACTGGGTAGACTATGTGGATTGTTCTGCCAAGGCTCTGGAAGGCTGGTTGATGGGCAGTAAGGTGTGTGACTTCTCAGGATTGTATAATCTGATAATGAGGGAGCAGATTCTTAATAACTGTCAAAACCAGCTGTTGCATCAGTACCTGGTTGACTCTGATCTGACCTCTCCCCAAGAATTGGGAAAGAAGGCAGACAAATGGGTCAGAACCAGGGTGAAGCAGAAGGTACAGAACCAAGGTGGGGAAACCAAGAAGCAAGATGCTAAGAACTCTGACAAGGGTGGGGAGAAGGGTAAAGACCAAAAGTCTTCATCAGGCCCCCAAAAATCTTCTTCTGGTGGGGATTCCCAGTCTACCAAGGGTAAAGGCCAAAGAAAACCATGGTGCAAGGTCTGTAAGCAAAAGACCCACTGGACCAGTGATTGCACCAAGTCCAAAGACTCCAGTCCAGCATCCACCAATGCCCCTAAGGCACCTGTTCCCCCTAGTACAGTTGGTGGAAGTGCTCCAGCAAAGGGTTTAGTAGGGTTCACCCTGGGAACTGAGTTGGGCTCTGACTTAGTCAGGGAGCTGACTCAGGCTGTGTTAGTCTGTGATGGAGGCATGGATGTGACCTCCACTGTGAGTCCCAGTAATCTGGGCAAGTACAGACAACAGCCTTTAATCAATGGACGAGAGGCTTTGGCATTTAGGGACACAGGGGCAAGTGTCACCATGGTGACACAAGACCTTGTGCTACCTGGGCAAGTTATACTTGGTGAAATGTACCAAGTGACCAATGCTAGCAATGTCAGAACAGACCATACTCTGGCAGTTGTTAACTTCTCCTGGGGAGGGGTAACTGGCCTTAAGAAGGTTGTGGTAAGTGCAAACCTACCAGTCGAATGCTTGCTTGGCAATGACTTAGAGACTTCTGCTTGGGCAGAAGTGGAGCTCAGGACCCATGCAGAAATGCTGGGGATCCCTGCAGATGTGTTTGCTGTGACCAGGTCACAAGCTAAACTGTCTAAAACTGAACAGGCCTTGGATTCTGAAAGAATGGACCAAGTGCCTTCCAAGAGGAGGAGTAGTAGGGTTAAGGCAGTGCCTTCCCCTTGGCTCAGGAAGAAGATCAGTCCCTTGAGGGGGATGATCTCAGCCCTGAAGAAGGAACTGTCCCAGAGGAACTTGAGCCTGACCAGGTTGAGTTCTTGGGGACAGGGGGACCTTCTAGGGCAGATCTGAGCCAGGAGCAGCAGAGCTGCCCCTCCCTTGAACCCCTCAGACAGCAAGCTGCTGCTGAGGCTGCTGGGAAAGCTAGTGGTCCCCATACAGTGTATTGGGATGATGGACTCCTGTACTCAGAGAGTAGAGACCCCAAGCCTGGTGCTACCAGGAGGTTGGTAATACCTTTGAAGTTCAGGGGCTTCCTATTGACCCTAGCCCATGATATTCCCTTAGCAGGACACCTGGGCCAGAACAAGACTTGGGACAGAATTGTCCCTCACTTTCACTGGCCCCACATGTCTGAAGACAGTAAGGAGTTTTGTCGCTCCTGTGTAACCTGCCAAGCCAGTGGCAAAGCAGGTGGCACTACAAAGGCCCCCCTGATACCACTACCTGTGGTGGGGGTGCCCTTTGAGAGGGTAGGGATTGACATTGTTGGTCCCATGGATCCCCAAACAGCATCTGGGCACAGATTTATACTGGTGGTAGTGGATCATGCCACCAGGTATCCAGAGGCTATACCCCTTAGGACCACTACAGCACCTGTGGTGGCAAGGGCCCTCCTGGGAATTTTCTCAAGAGTGGGCTTTCCTAAGGAGGTGGTATCAGACAGGGGTGCAAACTTCATGTCTGGGTACTTAAAGGCAATGTGGAAGGAGTGTGGGGTTACTTATAAGTTCACCACACCCTATCACCCACAATGCAATGGTTTAGTTGAGAGATTCAACAAAACCTTGAAGGGCATGATTAAAGGGCTCCCAGAAAAGCTTAGGCGTAGATGGGACATACTCTTGCCCTGCCTTTTATTCGCATATAGGGAGGTGCCTCAGAAGGGGTTGGTTACAGCCCTTTTGAACTTCTGTTTGGCCACCCTGTGAGGGGTCCACTGTGCTTGGTGAAGGAAGGATGGGAGTTACCTCTCAAGCCCCCAAAGCAAGATATAGTGGACTATGTACTTGGTCTCCGCTCCAGGATGGCTGAGTACATGAAAAAGGCAACCAAAAACCTTGAGGCTAGCCAGGAACTTCAAAAGGCCTGGCATGACCAAAAGGCTGTCCTAACTGTTTACCAGCCAGGACAGAAGGTGTGGGTGTTGGAGCCAGTGGCCCCAGCAGCTCTCCAAGACAAATGGAGTGGACCCCACACTATTGTTGAGCAGAAGGGTGAGGTCACTTACTTAGTAGACCTGGGAACACCCAGGAGTCCCCACAGGGTTCTCCATGTCAACAGACTTAAGCCATATGTGGACAGGGCAGACATGGGCTTGCTCATGGCTACTGATGAAGGGCAGGAGGAAGAGAGTGACCCACTCCCTGACCTGCTCTCACAGAACCCTGACGATGGGTCAGTAGATGGTGTAGCCTTGGCAGGCAGCCTCACTACCCAGCAACAAACTGATTGCAGGCAAGTCCTCAATCAGTTTAGACATATGTTTTCTCTGACACCCAGTCAGACCACCTGGTGCACTCATGAAGTGGACACTGGGGACAGTCTGCCTATTAAAAACAAGATTTATAGGCAACCTGACCATGTCAGGGACTGTATCAGGACTGAAGTCCAGAAGATGTTGGAATTGGGAGTGATTGAGCCCTCAGATAGCCCTTGGGCTAGTCCAGTAGTCCTAGTACCTAAACCTCACACCAGTGGTGGGAAAAGAGAGATGAGGTTTTGTGTAGACTACAGGGGCCTCAATGCAGTCACTAGGACTGATGCCCATCCAATACCCAGGGCAGATGAGCTCATAGATACTTTGGCCTCTGCCAAATATCTCAGCACATTTGACCTAACAGCTGGCTACTGGCAGATCAGACTAGCTGATGCTGCAAAGCCCAAAACAGCATTTTCAACCCCTAGTGGGCATTATCAATTTGTGGTGATGCCCTTTAGTCTGAAAAATGCACCTGCCACTTTCAGAGGTTGGTGAACACAGTTCTCACAGGACTGGAGGCCTATAGTGCAGCTTATCTAGATGATATTGCTGTCTTTAGCTCCACCTGGGAGGATCACCTGGTCCACCTCAGGAATGTTTTACAGGCCCTGCAAAAGGCAGGCCTGACTATCAAGGCCACTAAGTGCCAGATAGGGCAGAGTCAGGTTGTGTACCTGGGCCACCTTGTGGGTGGAGGCCAGGTTCAACCTTTGCAGAGCAAGATCCAGACCATCATGGACTGGACTGCTCCCACTACCCAGACTCAGGTGAGAGCCTTCTTAGGCCTGACTGGGTACTATAGGAGATTTGTCAAGGGGTATGGATCAATAGTGACACCCTTGAATGACTTAACTTCTAAAAGAAATGCCCAAAAGGTTCAGTGGACAGTTAGCTGTCAAAAGGCATTTGATGACCTCAAGCAGGCCATGTGCACTGCTCCAATTCTGCAGAGTCCTGATTACTCCAAGAAGTTCATTGTTCAAACTGATGCATCTGAATTGGGGGTAGGGGCTGTACTGTCACAATTGAATGAAGAAGGTCAGGATCAGCCAGTAGCTTTTATTAGCAGAAGGCTGACCCCTAGAGAGAAACGTTGGTCAGCCATAGAGAGGAGGCCTTTGCTGTGGTCTGGGCTCTGAAGAAGTTGAGGCCATACTTGTTTGGTACACACTTCCTGGTTCAGACAGACCATAAGCCCCTCTTATGGCTAAAACAAATGAAGGGTGAAAACCCCAAACTGCTTAGGTGGTCCATTTCCCTACAGGGGATGGACTTTACAGTGGAACATAGGCCTGGGAGTAACCATGCGAATGCAGATGGACTCTCTAGGTATTTCCACTTAGAACATGAAGACTTAACTGGGCAAGGTTAGTTTAATGTCCCTACGTTTGGGGGGGGGGTGTGTAGGAGAGTAGGATCTGCTTCACAGGGGTACCCCCACTTTTTGCTGATACTTCACTGGTTTTCGACATTAGTCTGGCTGGGGCCCTGCTATTCAGAACCCCAGCCTAGCTGTTTCCCCTTTAAAAGGGTATCCATGTGCCTTAGGCACATCTCTGATTGGGATCTGGAGTGCCCTTGTAAGTCCCTAGTATATGGTATACTATGTACCAAGGGCATAGGTACCTCAGAGGCCTGCCAGGGGCTGCAGCATATATTATGCCACCCCTGGTAGGCCATCCAAACTGACACCACAGGTCTGCTACTGCAGCCTGGGTAAGGTGGTGCATGCACCCCTTGCTGTGGTATAGGTTACCTATATCACTAAATGCATACACACATATAAACCTATAAGTCACTCCTAAGGCAGGCCTTATCAATCTTAAAGGCAGAGTGCATGGTTTCTATGTGAGAGGGTGCCCCTGCATGAGCAGGGCCCCTCTGCAGCGTTCGGAGACCATCTCTGATGCTGTTTGTAGTGCAGCCTGACCATATACTCTTAAACGCATTATATCCTCGCGGTAAAATGCTAACTATGGACTGGCTGCACCGAAACATGTCGTGTTTGGTGTCAAACATCTTGGAATACTACCCCCCGCCAATTCTGGCGGCGGGGGTAGCATTCCACCCTTCTAGAGGGAAAGGCATGTTAACTCTGACGAGTCCGGTAACTTCTTTCCAGAGCCTGGCATCACAAAATGGATGCTACTGCCACAGACACGAGTCTGGCCTCCTGCTGCTGGACGAAACTCCGGCAGGGGAGGCCTGGACAATAGGTTTCCTGTCCCAGGGAGGTGTGACCACCTCCCCAGACAGGACAAAGTGTATTGGGGCTGGGCGGGAGCACTTTCGGGTGCTTTGAAGTCCTGCACTGGGGGCACATTTGGTGTCCCTGTGCATACCCCAGTTCAAACCGGATCAGGGGCTTGCAGCCCCTGCTTTGGCGCGAACTGGACAAAGGGAAAGGGGTGTAGCCACCCCTCTGCCCTGACCCACCCATAGGTGGGGCCACAGAGTAGTCCATCCCCTATTTTTGGAATAAAGGTAGGAACCCAGTCCTTAGGACTTTAGATTATACCTGGACGAAACTCTGAAACAGAATCCTGGACCTTCGACGCTCTACTCACGATTAGAGGACTGAAGAATCTCCTTGGGGTCAAGGAGTGACTCCCCTGCTTGGCAGGCACCAAAGAAGCATCTGTCCGGTTCGCATCACTGAAGCTCCCGTCGGACGCCGAAGTCATCGCATCACCAGAGGTGGATTCTCAGACTTCCCGAGGCTACCCTGAGTCCCCAGCAAAGCTGAGGCCCGTGGCTATCGTGGGTAACGTGAGACCGTGACCCCTGGACACCGAGCACACTTGCAAGTGCACCATCTTCTGGGTCTCCCAAGAAGTCGTGCTTTGGGCTCCGAGTAGCCCTAGCCTCCAGCACCACCTGCACCGAAGATCACTGGCCCCCACTCCACGAGTGTCCTGTAAGCCAGCTCCACGTGCGGCGTCACGAGGCTCCTTCGCGGTCGCTAGCCCGTTGGCTAGTAGCCCTTACCGAAGGCCAATCTTTTCTTTACTTGGCAGTCTGGTTGCTCCAGGCCTGCCCTCACTTACCCTTGCTGGGTGAGTTCCCCAGACCTTGCTGGTCTGCACCATCGACGATCTTCAGCTACATCGAGACTTGCCGTTGCCAAGGCTTGTTGGGTCCAATCTGGTCGCCGACACCGCAGCACTCGACAGACATCGTGTACCAGCCCGAATCCTGCTCCTGGTCGCCGACAACGCCTCCTGGACCTCGTGGCTGCAGAAACGAGACGACCGTCAACGCACCTGAAGCACTCGACATCGGTGGGCATCCGTCCATCACCTCCCTGGTCACTGGCTAGTGACCCAGACTCTGTCCCCTCTGCTTTCAGGTTCTTCAGAACTCCGATCCACTCTTGGATCCACCCGGACACTTTTCTCCTGGTCGCCAGCAGCACTTTGCAGCAGATCGCCATAAGAACCGACGACGAAACCCGACCCCGAAAGGCACCTATGCACCCGGCTTCCCTGGGTGAGGTAACACGAGTACTCCGGTGCTCCCGTGGGTAGAGACTCTTCAAAGTCCTAGATCTCAAAGGGTTTTGTCCTAGTCCTCTTTAAAGTGTCCCTTTCCTCTATTTTTCCGATCCCGACTTTCTCCATAGAAGTTAACGGCGTATCGCGGTTGTGTATTTACACTGCACGCGTCTCCCGTGGGTCCCCTGTGTCACTACCTTGGGTGGTTCCTTGTGGTCCAAGCACTTCTAGAGGCTCTAGGCCTAGTGTCTAGTTCAGTCGTGGTTCGCATACCACTTTATTGGTATATGGTTTGGTACGCCCCTAGGGCCCAAACGTGTATTTGTGCTATTACTGTGATTTAAGATCTTATAACCTATGTACTTGAACTCTAGCCTCATAAAGAGACTAGAGGGGTGTGTTTAGTAATAAATACATATATTTTGAATATATACCTGGTGTGGTGCTCTTTCATTTGGTCACTCAAGAGATTATAGACTGGTAAAACAAGCTGCTTTACATTCCTTCAAGACTTAGCCTGAAGGCTGCTCTCCACAGCTACCACTAGGATAGCTTTCAATAAGGTTGTCTTTAACCTACCTACCATAAGAGTCGATTTGGACTGGTGCAAGGTGCCCACTATAATTAGTGGACAGCATATGCCAGGCCAACTTCTCACATAGCATTCCGTCCATCAATTGTTTCTTTTGCAATCATAGTAATAAGAGGCTGGGTCAGATGTTTCAAAACCTGAAAAATATGCAAACTTTTGTGCAAATGTTTTTGAACTACCTTTCGGCTGTGTTGGGCAGTGTTTCCATTGGGTGTAATTGTAAACAGCAAGCGGAATACTAGCTTTGTGTTAAAAATGGTGACCATATTGTTGATAACAGAACATGTTGCCAAAGTTATATGTACCATGATACATTTCATTATTAGAAAATGCAGCTGATTGCTCTAAATATGAAAGCAAATTATGCACAGTTTTAATGTCCCAATCATCAGAGAAAGTACTAGAGATGATGATACCATTTAAAGAAATTTTAAGCAAATATTGAATTTGCAAAAGTTCAGTAGGACAATACACATCATACGATGCCCTGTCCCATACAGTTCCTTCAGGAACTGGAACCGCTGTAATGTTCACCAGGGACAAGTCTCTTAGATTACGGTGTGATGATGCATGTGGTTTTAAAACCAAGTTCACGTGTTGGACTGCAGAGTGTTCTGGGAGATAGTGTCCATTCAGAAGTAGAAAGAAGACAGTTACCATACCAATCCAAAGTACCAGGAAAAGTAACCCAATTGTAATCCATAGATGTATCCGGGGAACAATGAAGTAAGTCTTTTTCAGCCAAAGACAGAAAGCTTACAGTTGAAGCTTGAAAGGAAGAGGCGGTGTCGGCAGCTCAGGTTCACTTGGATCTGATGAAAACTCGTCATAATGCACAAAGTAGCCAGACACCGTCCGGTCTATTCTTGGCAGCTCAGCAGGTTTTGTGGAACTGGGAGATGACTTGATCTGTGGCATGTTGACATAGACGTCGTCAATTTTTCGAATTGAAATTTCTGTACTTGTTGACTGTACAGTTGTAGTTGTTTCAATAGGGAGAAGTATCATCTCATTTTTGTTGACAGACTCTCTTTGGAAAGTGCAGGCTTCAGTTGTTATTAAAGCTTCCATCTGAACTTCCTCTATGGTAGCGAGAGGAGTGCGGCGGCTACCCAGGAGCCCACGTGGCCTACTGATAAGAATTGACCACATAGCGTGTTTTGATCAGATCAATTGAGACAAATCTTTTGTCTCGGCGGCCAGCAAGAGGCAGAAGAAGGGCAGTTCTGGTTCCTTCGACAGCTAGGACAGGCATAGGCATTCTGTAAGATGGCCCAAATTCTTTCTTGTCCACAATTTTCTCTCTGACAGGTCCCCAATCTCTGGGACCCAGGCCGGTCTTGCTGTTACCGTTTTTCATTTCCCCAGTGGTGGTGTGTTTTACTTGGACGTTGCTTTGTAAAGTCTGTATTCTTTTTGATCCTGTAAAACATCCAAATGATCATTGAGGTCAAATGGTGTTTCAGCCGCCACTGTGCTGACACTTTCGAGGTCGGGTACCCACATTCTTACCCCGAACAGGAGCTCATAAGGTGTATGACCCCCCAGGGATTTTCTTGGCATCTTGCTTTGTCCCCCCTAAGTTTGCAGGGTATGCCCAGACGTGGGTCCCTTGCTCACTTTGCCACTGGATTCAAGCTAGCCTGGCTGATGAGGGGTGTTACCCCGAAACCGGTCCCAGGATGCTTGTTTCCGGTTCACAGAAGACTTGGCTTGGCAGTTCGGGCTGGACTATTCCCAAGAGGCACAGGGTCAAGACTGATTTTCATATAGCTGGGTCTGAACTGAGGTGGCGAAGTGAGGTAAAGAACGATGATGAATTCAACCTAGATCTGTGACTGGGGGTGAGTGTCTGAAAAGTTTCAGCACTCCGTCCATCATCTCCTTGTGTTTGCTTTGTTCACCCTAAGTTGGCAAGGTATGCCCAGACGTGGGTCTCTTGCTCACTTTGCCACTGGATTCAAGCTAGCCTGGCTGATGAGGGGTGTTACCCCGAAACTGGTCCCAGGATGCTTGTTTCCGGTTCAGGGAAGACTTGGCTTGGCAGGTCGGGCTGGACTGTTCCCATGAGGCACAGGGTCAAGACTGATTTGCATATAGCTGGGTCTGAACTGAGGTGGCGAGGTGAGCTAAAGAACGATGATGGATTCAAACCAGATCTGTGACTGGGGGTGAGTGTCTGAAAAGTTTCAGTGCTCCGTCCATCATCTCCTTGTGTTTGCTATGTTGTTTAGTACCTCTGGACCCCATATAGATGATTGACCCAACTGCCACCCGAGCCTAATACCCTTCCTGTTAAGGACTGCTTTAAGTCACAGTTTTTCCTCTTGACCACCAAATTTCCCTCAGGATGATTGGGGAGGAGTACCGCAAGGCCACACCAAACTTCCCATGGCTTCTTTGTAAGCCTTAGAGCTAAACGCCGGGCCCTGGTCGGAATGTAATTTGCCAATTGCATATGTCCCGATAAAGACTTGCAAAATCCGTTCGAGTGTCAGCCGAGCACTGGGGCCAAACCCACAAGAATCTAGAGCATGAATCCACTGCCACCAAGATGTACTTGTAAGCCCTGTCAGAGTGTATAGGGCCGTAGTGATCCAAATAGACACATGCAAGAGGTCTGTCTGAGATCAATAAAGGTGTTTGTGGTGGACGTGCTGCGGTGAAGCCCTTCATCTGCTGGCAGATGTCGCATTTGAGGACAAAGTCCTTGGTCTGTTTTGTAAGACCTGGCCACCAATAGCGCTGCTTTAGTAGTGAAACTGAAGCAGTAATCCCTGCATGAGCTGAACCAAGACCCTCATGTGCAGCTAGTATTAATCCCAATCTGTGATCAGTGTTTGGCATTACTCTATCCCCCACTCCTTGAATTTGAGCATACAAATGTTTTGCGCAACTTGTAGGAGTACTTGAGTGGAAAACCTTTTGGCAGTGCTGAGCTGTTGCGCGTGGCATTGGCAGCTATCGTCATTGCTCCATCTGTTCTCGTGTTAGAACATGTTATTGCAGCAACGGCAGCAGTATGAACTGTCGCCTTGGCGGCTTCATCCGCCAGTGAATTCCATTCAACGTGAACGCCAACACGTTGAGGACTCAAGTATGAATAACATGAGCCAGTGAGAGGCCTTCTTTCAGCTTTGCCACTTTCCCAAAGCATCTTGTGCTTTCTTTACTGTGCAACATTTGGAATCCCTAAATCCATTCTGGCCCCAATAATGTAAATATTCGTTATAGGACTGGACGCTGTAAAATGAATCATACACTATAAGTGTGGGGAATTTGTGATCCATATTTTGCAGTACCAGTATTAGGGCTTTTAGTTCCGCCAGCTTTGCCGTACAGTCTCCTAGAGACTGTGTGTGTGTTTTCCCAGGAAGAAACTTTCCATCCTGTATGTGCCCTTTTACAATTGCGCATATTGTGAAATATTGCTGTTTCATTCCTACGGCCGGCTGGGCAGATCCATAGGTATAAATTATACATTCATATCGATCTAGAGGCATTATTTAATTCGGTAGAGGATATTCTTGTTCGTACTGCAGGAATGGTTGTGTTTGTAATGTAGAATCAAATCTGTAATCTACATCTGTTGCAGTGAGAGAGTTAGCCCATTGAATCCATTGTGGATGCAATGCTTTAGCATGCGGAATGCTTGCCTTCATATCGGCCTCCAAGGTTGGTACTGGGGTTACGACAATTATGCGTTTCCCCTGCGCTAGCGCTCTCTCTCACCACAGCAGTCTGTACTGTCGTGAGTATTTTTTCTGTTGGTGGAAAACGCATTTCAGCGTTCGTGTACAAATGTGATTTGTATGCAATAGGGACTGTATCACCTTCATTAAAAGTAATGTAGGTGTACCCGGTTGGTCCAGCGACTAAGCGGATCACCAGGTTAGTTGTGTTAACACATGTGTGTAAATGCCTTGAAGCTAGCATGTCAGCTTGTACGGAACGTAGAATATCAGTATGTTCCTGTGTCCAAAGTTGCGCTGAAAAATCAGGTCTAATTAAATCGTAGAAAGGTTTTACCCTTTCTGTGTAATCCAAAATGTATGTCCTGCCAAGATTCAAGAATCCTAAAATGAATTGTAGTCTTTTGAGAGTCGTTGCAGGTTGGAGCAGTGCACATTTTTCTAAAAATTGTGTCGCTGGGGGGGGCGTGGCCAGCCGGCAACCGAGATGGCCGCGTTTGAGTAGAGCTCCGCAACCCCCGAGCTAAAACCCCTTAAAATCTGTTAATATATCCGTATAAGGCCCCCAAATAAAAGTGTCCCTGTGCTTCCTAATACTTCAGACGGACTCGATCGCAAGGTGGTGTTCCTGTGACCCCCCCTGGGCGGAGAAATAGCGTGGGAGCTGCGCCGGACGGCGGAGGCGTGCCGAGCCTGGGACTCGCGTGAATTGATACTGCGGCGGTCCTCCGAGGAGGCGGCGGGGCCGGGTCAGATTGAACGCTGCTGCGACGCCCTCAGTGCGACCTCCTCTGGCCTTGATCGGAAAACCTGCTTGAAGCCCAGAAAGTATTGGGGGCACGCTCTACCAAGGCACGGAGCTTAAATGTGCTACGGGAAGGTGGACGCTATTGCTACGGGAAGATCGAGGAGTCCCTGAAGCTGGACTACAAGCGCTATTACGCTCTACAACTCCTGTGGGGTCGACGACCGGAGCAGTGTGATCCAAGGTGCGGCATCCTTCCTTCCCCCCTTCCTCGCCTGCCCCCCTCGGGTACGCTACTGAACTGTGTAAAGTACTACTTCCAGTATTTGTAGGCACTTCCATTACTGTCGTCCTGCAACTGGGCTGCGCAGTGATAAGCGGCCATTTTGGGGCAAAATTTGGCAATTGGCTCGAAGAGTTTCTGGCGGCTACAGACTACGATATCAAGAACCACGACGTCTCATAGACGGTGAGGCGCTGGAGAGCACAGTGACCTTCTCTACTTGAGGTACCCTGCTTGCCCACATAACTCCAGCCATTTTGTTGAGACTCCAGTCTAGGCACATAGTGGATGGTGAGACTGCCCGACCAGAAGCACGAGGGGCTGCTACGACGAAGGATTCTCCCAAGTGCTAAGGTTTGACCTGACTTACTCTCACGGAACAGATCTATTAGGGGGAGTCTAAATCCTATTTGCAGACAAAAGTAAAAAAGGCAGCATCTCTGTCGGAAAGCGTGCCATTTCCCCTCTTTCCTCCATCTCGCTGGTCCTTTTGATCCTTGCATCACGGGGCAGATCTCAGACCGGGCTTGATGAAGTGTGCCAGGCTGGTTCATTGAGACCTTCAAAGGCCACGCTGAGGGTCCTAAAGGGTGTTTTGCGTTGGAATGTGTGAATAGGTGCCGAATAATGACCCTGCCTCCTCGGACTTATTGCACGAACAATTGCCCCTTACCTGTCTCCATGTCCCCTCCTCTGTTTTCAGGCCATGGCTGTTGGTCCTGTCGAACACTATCCCTTTAAGGCTTCTCCACCAGAGACTCCCTCTGCCGACCATGTGACCTGATCACATGATCCCCTCCGCTTCAAAGAGGAAGAGAAGGGAGGAATGGTGAGCTTGCTTGGAAGACGCTGGAGAGGAACAGCCGACGAGTTCGTACGAGAAAGGGACGTCCAGACCTTTTACATCGTACCGGGACACGGAGAACCGCTGACCTGCCCCGACAAGAAGGAAGAGCTCCAGTCCGCTGGGAGGACCAAGGACGACGAAAAGGGGGAGCCGGACCCTTCCCGGCACCATGCTGAAAGCGGCCATGGCCCAGGAGGGTCGTGGCTCCACAAGGTACGAGGCCAGCTGGGGGCTGTGTGGGGTATGGGAAGAGCGGGGGTAAGGGGCAGACGCACCGAGGCTCCAGAGTAGGCTGAGCACGCTGAGAACCAACAAAGCCTCATAGTGCGTAAAGCCTTGGGAAAAAGAACCAGCGCGAATCACGGTGTTGGTCGGGTGTACAGTTCCTCACTCCCTCTCCCTGACTGGTTTTTAAACACAGAAACGTTCCCCTGACCGTGCCTTCCTTTTCTTTTTCTTTATTTCCGATTCCCGGACCCTGGCATCACTGCACGGAGCGATCAACCCCTCCTGTCCTCGGGAGCCTGAAGCCGGAGGAATCCTGCTCTCTGACGAAAGAGAGTGAAGACGGCCTCTATCTTTCTGTTGTTCTAGGACACTGTCCTATAGTACTGAGCCCTTTAATAAAACACTCTAGCAACCATTCCCTGTCTTGCTGTCTCCTTCTCCACCGCGCCACAGAATGTTATAAACTGAAGTGCAATCACAGTCTGGCTGCATTATACGAAGGAGTATGACGGGGCACCGCTGGTCACTTACCGTGTCACGTTCAAACATAGGACTGACGCCCCCCCACGCCCAGGGTACAATCGGAGGTGCGGGGGCTGAACTGCATTGCGGCTGATTGGGAGTGGCTGTATCGGTGGGCACTATATAGATTGCCTCTTCCCTGCTTGGTGAGCACCAGTGTAGCACTTGCAACAGACGTAACTCACTGCGGCCTGGTGAGGGAAGATCCAGCGAGGGCGGAAGAGAAGCCCGCTGGGAGGACTGCGATATGGCGACGACAAAGGGGTCCAAACAAACACACCAGACCAAGCTGGACAAGTATGCACTTTCTAAAGCAGAGATCATGGATGAGAAAAATGAAACCTAGGGAGCGAAGAAACAGACGGATGACAGTGCCCCTACCCTCCAGGACATTATGGAAGCTATACACGGGGTCCGTACAACTTTGGAACAGAAAGATTTGAGAACTCTACGATCACATTTTTTCCAGACTTTACAATCAAGGGCGAGAAAATGAGAAGATTCTTCTTGGAAGTAAAAAGGGCGCTTCGTGAAAAGAACGTTAAATATGCAATGCTATTTCCCGCAAAATTGCGAGTAACGACGGATGGGACAGTTTGGTTCTTTTAGTCTCCAGAGGACACAAGGGACTGGTTTGAAGGGTGGCAAACCCATGGATTTCAAAAGAATAACTCAGAGCGGCGGGCGCAGGGGCAAGACAGTCGTCAAGACGCACACGAACTCAGAGAAGGCCCTCGGTAAGACACGTGCCAACTTAAGTCAGTCGATTGTGAAGAGGGTTCTTTGAAGGCTGCTGATCCTCAAAGGTGTTGCCGGGAGCTGTAAGAGACCAGCTGGGATTTACCGGAGAAGCCGTACATTGCCAAGTAAATTGATTGTCGGGGTGGGGTAAACTGTGGACTGCTGGACTCGTGGGTTCTTTGTTATTAATGTAATATTGTTTGCCTTAGTCAACCACGAGAGACATGCCGGATATTACTGGTATTAACACAGGCATAGACACATGGGCGTTCAAGACTTAAACTGGGGTACTTCAAGATCTTTGGCTTGGGTTTGACGGGGCCACGTTCCCCTATGCAAGCTTTGATGGGGTTGGGCATACAGGCGCTCTGCACAGTTGGGGGGTGGGCAGTTTGGAGTCCACGTTGCAGGGAGGCAGGGAGGGGGGAGGGTTCAGGTAGATCCCCGAGGGTTTGTTGTGATGTTGTTCAATGTTTAATGTGGTGTGAAATAATGATAACTGACAGTGTAAGGGGAGTACATAATCCAACAGTAGAACGACCAACATTAGACCAGATCAGATATTCGACCGCATTGTTGTTCTTTACACACGAAATGAGGGACAAGGAGACCTCGAACGTGCGCTCTTTCTGGGACCGGCACCGTCTAGTATACTTCACAAATGACCAAGAACCAGGGACAGCCTTCACGACTGAGCTGGCTTAAACTGCTTTCGTGGAATGTCAATGGGCTGGGGGATAGAATAAAGCGGGGAATTGTCCTGCAGGACTTAAAGAGACAGGCCCCTGACGTGGTGCTCCTGCACGAAACCCACATACAAGGTTCCTCATACTGCACTTTGAACAGATTGGGGTATAAGCTGGTGGCACACGCGGGATACACCAAAGGTTCGAGAGGGGTGGGGATTCTTCTACGTAATTCCTTCCCCTTTCACGTCAAATCCGTAACACATGACCAGATGGGCAGATTCGTGATTCTGACAGGCACATGGGAGGGCAGATTACTTAATATTACTTCACTTTACATTCCAGCCCGACTCCACTCCCCTACCCTGGCTGAACTGGGAACACATCTGCTTAACTTGCCTGAGGGAGAGTCGCTACTTGGGGGGGACTATAACGTGACCTTGAGTGGGGACTTGGATAGGAGACCACCAAAACTGGTGGAGCCAGCTGGGAGAGCGCTGGGAGACTTTTTAACAGCAATGGGTCTGCTGGATGTTTGGAGAGCATACAATCCGTCATCCCTCCAATATACCTTCCACTCGGGGGTGCATGGGAGTTTGTCACGAATAGATTATGTATTTGGTAGAGCAGAACAGCTCTCCCTGTTCAGAGAAATGGGACACCTACCTAGAGGTATCTCAGATCATTCTCCAGTTGTAGTTACATATGGAGGTACTCCCTCGGTCAAAAGACGGGAAATGACACTTAACCCCTGGTACTTACGACTACCGACGATACGGAAAGGGCTTATTGAAACAACAGAAAATTATTTTAAAGAAAACATGGCCTCAGTTGATTCAGCCTCCACGTTGTGGGAGGCGTATAAATCACTGGTCTGGGGGCAGGGAGTATCAATGGTTGCTGGATATAAAAAAGAAAAGCAAAAACAGCTGCTTAAATTAGAAGAAGAAATATCCCAATTGGAAGGTGAACAAGTGAATTCAGCATCCCCCGAAATCAAGCACAGATTGCTCCTAAAACAGAAAGAATATAGGGATATTGCCGAAGAGGCGGCTAAGGCTCACTACTGGGCCACACAATGTCGGGTTTATGAGATAGGGGATAAAGCGAGCAAGCTGCTAGCATGGCTGGACCGGCATGAGCTGGCCTCTAGGTGGGTGTTTGAGATTGTGACGGAGGGTGGGGACCGACTTAAGGACAGAAATAGTATAGCGGCGGCCTTTGCAGAATACTTTAAATTGATATATGAGCCTTCATGTACGTCTTCCGGGGACGAGGCGAGAGAGCTGTTATCTACCCTTGGACTCCCTGTGTTGGATGACGCAGAGGTGGAGGAGCTTGAGCTCGACCTGACCAAAGAAGAAGTTACCAAGGCAATTGGTGCTTTACAATCAGGAAAGGCAATGGGACCGAGTGGTCTTCCGGTTGAGCTATTTAAAACGAATGCGTCAACCATAGCCCCCTACTTGATAGATATGTATGAAGAAAGTGTCGTTAGGGGTATCTTCCCTGAAACACAAAGACTGGCCAATGTGGTAGTGATCCACAAGAAGGGAAAGCCTCCGGAGCGGTGTGGATCATATCGGCCGATCTCGTTATTGAATCCAGAGGTGAAAATCTTAGCAAAAGTCTTGTCCATGCGACTATCGCCCCTGCTCCATAAATTGATTCATCCCGATCAGTCCGGCTTCATGCCGGGCAGAAATACGGCGCTCAATCTGCGACGGCTTAATGGGGTCTTGGGCAGGGCTAGGACTAGAAGATGCAGTGATAATGTCCCTAGACGCCAAAATGGCTTTTGATTTGATAGAATGTCCCTACCTTTTTGCGGCGCTAGAACGGTATGGATTCGGCCCAAAATGCCAGTCATGGGTGCAGCTCCTGTACTCTGAGCCCCTGGCAAGAGTGACGGTGAATGGGGGCCGATCGGCAACCTTCGCCTTAAAGAAGGGGACACGGCAGGGATGCCCACTTTCCCCGCTGATTTTTGCTTTGGTCCTCGAACCGTCGGTAATCTGGATCAGGGGAGACCCCCTTATTAAGGGATTAAACTGGACAACGGACTGGGAGGACAGAATTTCCCTCTATGCCAACGATATTTTACTTTATTTGGCCAAACCATATTTTTCCATTCACAGAATACTTCACATATTCACCCTGTTTCAGAAATACTCCGGTTATACTATCAATTGGGATAAATCTCTTATCTACATACTTTCCGGGTGGGATCTTAGGTTGCCCCTACACTGCGGAGCTAGAATTGTCATGGAAGGCTTTCGCTACTTGGGGATCTATGTCACGACGGAGCCAATGGCCTTTTACGATAACAATTTGGCTCCTCCGCTGCGTCGCCTACAGAACGACATACAGCACTGGAAGTCTCTGCCACTCACGTTACTGGGCAGGGCAGCATTATATAAAATAATGGCTCTGCCTAGATTCGTTTACGCCCTACAAAATACACCCTTCCCTGTCCCACAAAAATATTTTCAAGCTGTGGAGTCGGAGGTCTGGACCCTTCTCTGGAACAATGGGATCCCCCATATCTCATTGACTAAGATCGCGAAGGGCTGGTACGATGGTGGAATTGCTCTTCCGGCACTTAATAGTTACTACTGGGCCTCCCAATTAGCTGTCACAAACCACTGGGTACACTGGCCAGTAGCTGAACCCGCTTACAGAATGGATAGGAACAATATGATAGCAGGGTCTTATGAACGAGCACTATATGGAGGACGGAAAAATGCCCCGATATATACTCCGACCACAACCACAGTTACAATATGGCATGCGGTGACCCCTCCCTTGGGTTGGAAAAACAAGATTACCCTGGCCACCCCTCTTTTCGAGTCTGATCGATTGGGGCTCCTGGCACATAGTCCTGGATTCCATAAATGGGACCTCATTGGGCTTTCAACGGTAGGTGATATATGGGCGGGAGGCACAGTGGTCCCGTTCAGTGACCTTCAATGAGACTATGATTTAAATCCGAGGGAAACTTTCCGATACCTCCAGGTCCGGAATGCGTTGTATAAAGCTGTGCCCAAGGGTGCGGATCTCCCAGCAGCCTTGCCATTGGAGGACAGACTCCTCGATGATTATCTGAAAGAAAAAGTAATTTCCTTGACTTATAGGAAGATTTTAAATAATACACCAGATGCTTTGGGGAAGATCCGATCTAAGTAGGTGGAAGATGTGGGGGACTTAGATGATGAGGAGTGGCAGGAAGCACTGGCCTCCCCTCGAGAAGTTGCAATTCGGTCCAGATTTAAATTAATCCAGCTCAAGCTCCTCCATAGAGTTTACTACACTAGTGTTGCGCTGGCTAAGATGGGGATTTTAATCTCCTCACTATGTCCCAGAGGTTGTGGCCAGGTTGGCACGTATTTACATCAGTGGTGGGAATGCCCAGTTATACAGTCGTATTGGAAGAAAATAACCTAAAAAATGTGGGAAGTTTGCGGGAAAAGTATGGAAGCCACCCCCCCGACTCTGCCTTCTCAATATATGGGATGCAACTGACTTGACGGCTAAAGAAAGGATCTGGGTCTCCCTTGGAAATGTAGTAGCGAAGCGTAATATAGCCAGAGCATGGAAAGGAGACACGGCACCAAAGCTCCGGGACTGGGAGGCCGATATGGACTGGTGTATGCAGACGGAAAGGGGGATCTATGAAGGGAGAGGATGCCCCAAAAAATGGACCAAGATTTGGGGGGAATGGAACAAAACGAGAGGAATGTTGTGTGTACCATTTACTGATTCCCCTATACAGGAATGTATAACTCTGTGAAAATTAACGGACACATTGTAAAATTGACGGTATGTAACATACTGGTAATGTTGGAAGATAGCGACAAATCGATGGCGGGAAATGTACAAATGCACTGTGTCACTTTATTGTACGCTGTATGTTTTTGCTTTTCTTATTCAATAAAAAAGAATTTAAAAAAAAAAAATTGTCTCGCCAGGCTTTTGCTTTCACTTGGCAACTCGTATCTTATAAATAGGACACTGAGGTGGGCATTTCAGATTTTTTTTAATTGAATTTGTAACCCAGGTGAGCAAACCCAAGGATTATTTCGTTCTCTCTGGCCAAGTGTTCCATTAGTTCATATTCCGTCAGATAGATATCTACATAAGACAATGCCTCCTTGTCAAAGTTTTGAAGTAACATTGTTACCCTGGCTGAAAACATCCCTGGAATGTTCTTATACCCCTGGGGTAATCGACACAAAATTGGCATTGAGAGCCTAGCGCAGAGAATGCGGTCAAATATCTGCTTCCAGGTGCTATGTTTTGGCAGAAAAATCCATTTGAGATGTCTAGTGTTGTTTTGTATTTCTTCTGCACAATGTTATTCATTAGTGCAACACTGTGTGCATTCTGTGCTGCGAATGTGCATGTGGATGCGTTTAAATGTCTGTAATCCAAGACTAGACAATATGAATTATCGGGGTTCATTACGGGAAACAAAGGATTATTCATAGGTGAGGTACAGTTCTCCATTACACCCTGGTATTCAAGTTGATCTAAGATCTCCCTGACTTGTGTCTTTGCTTCATGTTTAATCGGGTATTGTCTCTGAGGTTGAGGAATTCATTTCAATGGGATTTTGTGATGAGATGATTCTGTTATATTCCATATAGGTACCCTAATATAGGCCCAGGTAACATCACAACCTTTCACCTATATTCGTCCCTACATTACATACATAACGGCTGCTAGGACTGACCCTTTACCTAGTTACAGTACTCCTTACAGAACGTGGGGATTTCCCTGAACAATAGGCTCATACATTATTCATGAGGATTCTGGATTCTCAGAAATTCAGCAGGACTATCATCTCCTGCATAATAACTATGTACAAGGTTCATTCCCGACGTCATCCTAAGTCCGACAGTGGCACAGCAAGGTAGAACCCCTGGGGATACCTTCGGGTATATAAACATCACATCTTGCTGAGATAGGGAGAGGAGATCACGACTTCCATGCTGACACACTGACGCTGAGATTCCTGCATGCAGACACTCCAGCTCGCAGCGGTCTGAACATCCCTTGCATGGTGTCCAACTCAAGACCAAGACGGGGTCCCACAGTCTCTCACTTCAGTTAATGGGGTTGACTTTATCCTAGAGGGATTCTTGGCTTTAACACCTACACACATGCTAGGTACACTTAGGTACATCTAGTTAGGATTGCATCGTAGGAGTACGCATTATATTGTCATGTATTTTATACACCTGCCTGTATTCAGGATTAGAACAAAATGGTAGAGATTTACCATCCTTTCACTTTTCTAGTGCTCCTAATCATTTATATCCGTTACTGTCTGATGATTGTCTCAGCACACCTATTTTACACCAGAATGACGAATGTTCAATAAATGCTAATTGAAAACGTCCATACCGTTTATTCTGTGTACATCTCTGAGTCTAAGTGAGCACGAGTGACTGAGCGAAAAATATTGCACTGTTTCCACGATTCTGAGGGATCAGGGTTGTCATGTTCGATAGTTGCCAAGAACTATTCTCTCCTTGATAGGAGGAGTTTCTAGTGGCACTGTGAGCTAGCTGGCATACAGGCCAACATACCCGATGGGGGTGTTTGGAATCAGTTCGAACACCAAGCCCGCAGTGTATGTTGTCTAAACGCACAGATCCTGTATAGGTTTTATAGGAACTACACGACATGGCGCCCAACGTTGGTTGGGCACTTATTTAACGGTCGAATCTAAGTAGTTCAGTCGTATTATTCTCAGAGACCCCTACTCACATTTTCCCTAGAGACGTCTGGAGTGGGAGGGGACAAAAATCCGCCGCAGCTGAGTAGGCAAAATCCTATGTATTGGCTGTTGGTTTAATCAAGCTTGAAGGATACAATGTTCCTATTGTGCATAACACCTTATCTCAGTTCCCTTGAAAAGCTCTCCTTTCTTAAAACAATGACTGAAACTGGAGATATTGGGCAGGATGAGCAAGCAAATGCACTAAACTTCTCAATAGAAGAGGACGATGCCAATGCAATACAAATTGCAGAAAATGTTAGAAATGCCATAACTCTAAAACTAGCAGCTTACGGTTTAACATCCAGGGGTGGGCAAGTAACCTTTGTGATTGAGGCACACAAATCATATAGAATGTAGGTATTCTATTCATGGATTAGATTCCCGCAGGCAAATGCACGAACAAAGACATTTCATTACTATGTCGAAGATGACATACCAAACAAATATTGTCCATATGAGGACATCGAAATTCCCCTAACTTACCAGGAACATGGGGGCGTGACTTGCCATCATGGCCGCCTAGACGTGACTTAGCCGAGCTCCACGCGGCGGCCCGATATAAGTAAGAATCCTGCATAATCCTAGCCCTATAATAAGCCCAGGCTGCTTCCTGATCTACTGCAGACTCCCACACAACTGCAAGCTGAGGTCACGGAGGAGAGAACAACGTTGAAGATACCGGAGTAGCGGTATTGTCCCTACTATGCAGCGGCGCCATCTTGTCCTGTGGGGAGCCGAGACGCAGGCTCGGAGAGGAGGGTCAAGTGCCGGAGTGCCCTGGTGCTCGTCCCTGCGATCTGCTGGAGTGAAGAGAGTGAGTCGGGGGCTCCGCGGCGGCGATCCCGAGCCCGGGAATGAGCGGAAGTGGAGGCTGTGATACCAGCGGGCCGCCGTGATGCAGCGGTGGAGCCCTACACCGGGGAACGGGAGAGCCTTCCGATCCCACCCCTGAACGGAGTTGTCGAGCGAGGCGCCGTTTCGGGGGCCAACGCCTACTGCGGAGTGACCCAGACCCGGCGGATGCAGGCGGTGAGAGCCCCGGCCTCGCACACCCAGTTGGTGGCGTGTCCCTGCTCGAGATCCCAGGGGGGGGGAGTGACGGTACCCGGGCCTGGGGCACGACTAGAATACAGGTGAATCCCCCTGAGCGGAGGTCGTGGTGATGGAGTGATGGATGCTGGCGCCTGAACCCCACCAGCCCTAGAGAAGCAGATTACTAAGTGCAGCACAAGATACCAGTGTGGCACGTTGGGAGCAATTAAGATTCCCCCGGCAAAAACCTGTAGCGGACTTTACCCAACTGCGCTGCGGGACTACAGGTACCATACAGCTCTTGGGTTGGATTTCTCTACCCTGGCAAGACTCAGTGGGGCAACAATAAACCTGTGGTAGCCGGGGCGAGTTGCGCCTAACACAAGGCAAGACCCCCTATGTGGGAAAAAAAGTTATACGACCTGCACAGTATAATAAGGGAACATTAACAGTACGAGTGAGGGAACCCACCAATGGATGCAACAAGTGGTGAGAACCGAGTGGTGTAGACTAGAGGACTGATGAACCCTGGGAAGTGGGATCCCGGGGCAATATCTGGCTGCATCGCTATGGTGACTGGGAGGAGAGCAGCCTGAATCTTGTGGTGTCCAGAGGTGTCTGGTGGAGGAGGGCCTGGACAGAGAAGGAGACGATTTGGGGTCCCACCCCTGTGGCTTGGAAACATGAAGAGGGGTCTGAAGAGGTCCCCCGGGGGAGCCTTATATAGGTGGTCACGGACGGCCTGATTGGACTCGCCACCTTGAATGACAGCGAAGCGGTGAGGTGGCTAGGAGGCTCTCACTCCAGAACCGAGGATAGTAGAACTGTCCACTTATAACTGGTATCCTACTTATACGTGTTAAGGAGGGAGGTACTTCGTGTGAGGGAGTGCAAGACCCTTCGTGGAGTTTGAATCGGTGGGGAGAGATACAGACTGGCTGCACCTCCCACGGAGAGGGACCATATAGACAAACTCGCTGCAACTTGTGGAACAGTATGGGGAAAGATAAAACAGCAAAATCGCAATCCAACAAGATATTAAACTATGCTCAACTCATATCCCATGGTCCGGAGAACAGAAGTGAGGACCCTGTAACGGAAAAGGGAACAATGGAAGATGCCGCCGAGGACGCACCAACACTGATGGATGTTATCCGGGTCGTCCAATCCACAAGGGACGATATGATCAAGAAGATTGATGATGTGGCCATAGACGTTAATTTACTAAGGTGCGATCTCAGGAAAATCTCTGACAGAGTGACGACCACTGAGAAAGACACGGAGGCCCTCAAGAAAGAGGTAAAGAACCTTAGCGAGACAGTGGTGGAGCTGAAGCGACAGATGATCAAGCTCGATGACCGGGCACAGGACTCAGAAGGTCGCTCCAGGAGAGGGAACCTAAGATTTGTGGGGTTTCCCGAGAGCGGAAGGGCCGGATGTGGGTCTGTTCTTGGAAGACTGGATCACTCGAGAAATGGCTCCCAAACACTTGTCGAAGTTCTTTAGTGTAGAGCAGGCACACAGAGCGTTGGCTGCCCCCCCCCAGGCCTGGAGCGCCTCCTCGTGCCATAATTGCAAAATTATTCAACTTCCGGGATAGAGATCTTTTGCTTCAACTTTCCCGCAGCCGCAAACGATATTTCTTTGAGGGACATTCCATAGCAATATTCCCGGACTACACACAAAGGGTCCAGGAACAGTGGAAAACCTTCATCACACTGAAACAGAGACTTAGAGACTTGAACTTAAAATATAGCCTCATGTTCCTGGCGAAACTCAGGGTGGAGAGTGAGGGGCGAGCGCTGTTCTTCTTCTCGGCAGGGGAAGCGAGTGACTGGCTGGATACCAGGGCCCCGGATGGGAGACGCCTGGTCCCTTCTACGAGTTCAATTGGGACACTGTCTTCGCAGTCCTCCACGAGGGGCCGGAGACAGCCTACACGTCAGAAACCACAAAAAAGAACGATGAGCCTGGGTCGTATCACGGTCAGACAGGATGGCACGTTACAGGCTTCTGACTCAGAGGTGGTTCCAGATTCGGCGGACACGAATCGAGACATTGAGCGGGGGGCCGGCGGACCCGACAGTGGCCACGAATGAACTCCATGCACTGAACATTACTAGCTGTAATGTACAGATAAGTTCTGTTTTGTATTACAGATAGGACGGCAATCTGACATATCTGTTTGAAACTGTTACATTATGGGTCCATGGGAGATCTATATTTTTTGATTGAGGGCGTGGTACCCCTGACTGTTCCAATAGGTTTCTCCTTTATGGCCTATCCTTAATCTCTATTAGATATAGGTCGGGGGTCAGATGGCGCGTTTGTTTTGCTGGGAGCACGGGCGGCTGCCGGAGCAGCGACGTCCCCACTAGAGACCAGGGCCGTCGCGGAGGCTTGAGAGAAATCTCGCACCCCGGCGTCACCAGTTCTCTTGCACAGCGTTTAGAAGACGCAATTATTGACATATTAGACAACGAAGGCTTGGGTCAATGCCTTAAGCAGAATATACTGATCTTGGAACGTTTAAGGGAGGGGGGGTGGAGGGCGGTTTGAGACGGTATGTATCATTTGGGGTGAGGAACAGGAGATGCAAATACTACTGCAAATACTACTGCCCAAGGGTGGGAGGGGGGTACGGGTTTGTTCATTTCTTATAAGATGGTTTTGTTACGAGGGGACCAATAGAGTCACACAGGATTACACTTGGATACACAGGCTGGCGAACCAACAAGATGGGCACACTGACCTCAGGGGCACGCACGATAGGTGCTTAATGTCCTATTGTCATGACAGTACAAATGTTGAAGATACTTAACTGGAATGTCCGTGGGATGGCAGGCCTAGATAAGCTTCAAAGGATACATGCCTTCCTGAAGAGATATAGGATAGCAATAGCGGAATTGCAAGAAACACATATATGGGGGAACACATTACTGAGCCTACGGAAGAGATGGAGGGGGCAGATCTACGCCACATCATACTCTGGTTTTGTTCGAGGGGCACTTATATGGGTGGCGCCAGGGGTCCCGTTCCAACACCTTCAACATGTCCTAGACCCTGACGGACGGTATGTTATCCTGTTTGGGAGGTGGGAATGGAGGGAAATATGTATTATCAATGTCTATGCCCCCAATTTGGACTGCCCCGATTTCTTCCCAACAATCTTAAAGGTGACGACCCCATACTTAGGGGCTGAGGTCCTTCTCTTTGGCAATTTTAATTGTATATTTGACGGGGATTTGGATAGGGAACCCCCTAGAGATCCTACCAAACCCCGCATGCTGAGATCCCCCACTGGTATCCTTCAAGGTATGCAACTTCGCGACGAATGGAGGGCGCGCAATCCCACAAAAAGGGAGTTCTCTTGTTATACCCCCGCAGCTCATACCTTCTCCCGCATTGACCATTGTTGTCTTTCCGCGGGCCTGTCCGCTGCCACGCAGGCCATTTCCCATTTACCGAGATATCTATCCGACCATGCGCCATTATTGTTGACGCTATCCAGCGGACCGGGACGTCCACCTATTCTGCTAAGGCGGCTTTGAGCTGAGGCCCTTACTGACCCCCCATATGTGCAAACCGTGACAGAGGCACTTAGTCATTACTTTGGGGAAAACTGGGTATCCACAGCCGCTAGATCCACGGAGTGGGAGGCAATGAAGGTCGTTATTAGGGGGCTTTGCATGAGGACTACTTATGGAGTCCGGCAGCAGCATAGTGCTGATATTGACACTTTAGAAAAACGTCTACAGACCCTAGAGCATATACTATATAAGACTCCCGCTGACATGACAGAGTGGATGCAACTCCGTGGTGACCTCCTTGAGGCTTGGTCACGATTAGAGAAACACAATTATACCACTTACAGGCAACGATTGTATATGGAGGGGGACAGATCAGGAGCGCTCTTGGCACGACTCATCCGCACAGAGACGGTACGAACTCCGGTGTTGAAGCTTCGCAATAATATGGGAAACGAGGTATATACCCAGGATGCGATTATACAGGAATTCGCAACTCATTTACGTCAGACATGTTCGACTGTAACACAGACTCGGCAGGATTTTTTGGGGGACATAACATTTCCCATCCTTGAGGATGAAGATGCTGAAGCTCTAGGGGCGCCACTTACTAGGGGAGAAATATTAGCAGCGATCAAAAAATTAAAACCGGAGAAGTGCCCAGGGAGTGACGGTCTCCCCGCTGAATTTTATAAAACGTTCGCCCCACAGCAGGTAGATCATTTGCTGGCAGTGTATAATGAGGCTCTGGATAAGGGGATCCTTCCTGCCACCATGATGGAAGCACTAGTGTCCATGATTCTGAAACTGGCTAGGGATCCCCTTTCCCCAGGCTCCTACAGGCCCATCTCGCTGCTGAACATTGATGAGATAATTCTGAGTGGTGTGTTAGTGGGTGGCTCTTGCCATACATGACCTGATTGGTCCACCCAGACCAGGCTGGGTTTGTTCCCGGTCAGAATACAACGCATAATCTGCGCAGACTTGCACATGTCTGACACGCGCCGCACCTGCGGGAGGAGGACTGGGCTCTGTGTCTCCTGGATATCTGACAGGCCTTTAACTCTGTTGAATGGGATTATACGTGGATGGTGCTTGGATGGATGGGACTGGGAGATAGATATTTGAGATGGTTAAAAATGTTATATAATAAGCCAACGGCTCAGATCCGCCTTCGCAATCAGGTATCAGATAGCTCAGAACTCCAGAGAGGTACTCGACAGGGTTGCCCCTTGTCGCTGCTCCTTTTCGCTCTTGCGATGGAGCCCTTGGTGACCTCCCTTAGATGTAGGATGGCACACCGGGGGATTTGGCTGGAGGCGACAGTTCATGTGGTGTCAATGTATGCTGATGATACCTGGGTATACCTCAGGCGTCCAAAAGAAGCGGTTCCCGAGCTCCTTAAGGAGCTAAATGGCTTTGGCGAAATGTCGGGGCTTTGCCTTAGCCCAGGGAAGTCTAAGTTTTTCCCAATGGGGACCCTGGTGGGCAAGGAGGAGGGTGAGCTACACATGGCGGGGAAGACCTGGATTAGAGACTCGATACGCTATCTTGGGATTAAGCTGTCGCACACACAGGAGGCCTACCTGGAACGCAATATGGGGAATTGTGTGGAAGGTATCCGTAAATCGATCGAATTCTGGAAAGAATGACCCTGTCCCTGATGGGACGAGTAGCTTTAATAACAAGCATTGGCATAGCCAATAGGTCTCGCCTTTGGGACCTTATAAGTGTTTAGCCAGAGATATTGACTTTGCCTATGTCTTTATGCTGTGCTCTACAGAAGTCTGCAGCATGCTGAAAAATTATAATAAAGAAGTGTCAGAAGCATTTTTGTTACCTTATATATAACCAAGAAAGCATTATGTACAACTGAACGACCATATTAAAAAAGTATTAACAATAAATAATGTCTTGAGTTTTCTTTGTCCTTTCAATGCTGGCAACTTCTATCTGCCTGTCCCAATGGTTGCTTGTTATGGGTTTTTTTCTTATGGGGGGGCATAAATAACAGGAGGGTGAAGGTTGGGAAATAGTACCTGTATAACAGTCAGTGAGAGAGTCAGTCAGTTAGTCAGTCAGTCAATGAGAGAGTCAGTCAGTCAGTGAGAGAGAGAGAGAGTCAGTCAGTGAGAGAGAGAGAGATTGAGAGAGTCAGTCAGTCAGTGAGAGAGAGAGTGAGAGAGTCAGTCAGTCAGTGAGAGAGAGTCAGTCAGTCAGTGAGAGAGTCAGTCAGTCAGTGAGAGAGTCAGTCAGTCAGTGAGAGAGAGAGTGAGAGAGTCAGTCAGAGAGTCAGTGAGAGTCAGTCAGTCAGTGAGAGAGTCAGTCAGTGAGAGAGAGATTGAGAGAGTCAGTCAGTGAGAGAGAGAGTGAGAGAGTCAGTCAGTCAGTGAGAGAGTGAGTCAGTTAGTCAGTGAGAGAGTCAGTCAGTGAGAGAGTCAGTCAGTGAGTCAGTCAGTCAGTGAGAGAGTCAGTCAGTCAGAGAGAGTGAGAGAGTCAGTCAGAGAGTCAGTGAGAGAGTCGGTCAGTTAGTCAGTGAGTCAGTGAGAGAGTGAGAGTCAGTCAGTGAGAGAGAGATTGAGAGAGTGAGTCAGTCAGTCAGTCAGTGACAGAGAGAGTGAGAGGGTCAGTCAGTGAGTCAGTCAGTCAGTGAGAGATCAGTCAGTCAGTCAGTTAGTCAGTCAGTCAGTAAGACAGAGTGAGAGAGTCAGTCAGTGAGAGAGAGAGTCAGTCAGTGAGAGAGAGAGTCAGTCAGTGAGAGAGAGTCAGAGAGTCAGTCAGTGAGAGAGAGAGTCAGTCAGTGAGAGAGAGTCAGACAGTCAGTCAGTCAGTGAGAGAGTCAGTCAGTGAGAGAGTCAGTCAGTCAGTGAGAGAGTCAGTCAGTCAGTCAGTGAGAGAGAGAGTGAGAGAGTCAGTCAGTTAGTCAGTCAGTCAGAGTCAGTCAGTCAGTGAGAGAGCTAGTGAGAGTGTCAGTCAGTCAGTGAGAGAGAGAGTGAGAGAGTCAGTCAGAGAGTCAGTGAGAGTCAGTCAGTCAGTGAGAGAGTGAGAGATTCAGTCAGTCAGTGAGAGAGAGACTGAGAGAGTCAGTCAGTGAGAGAGAGAGTGAGAGAGTCAGTCAGTCAGTGAGAGAGAGAGTGAGAGAGTCAGTCAGTGAGAGAGTCAGTCAGTCAGTGAGAGAGTCAGTCAGTGAGAGAGTCAGTCAGTCAGTGAGAGAGTCAGTCAGTCAGTGAGAGAGTCAGTCAGTGAGAGAGTCAGTCAGCGAGAGAGTCAGTCAGTTAGTCAGTCAGAGAGTCAGTGAGAGAGTCAGTCAGTCAGTGAGAGAGAGAGTGAGAGAGTCAGTTAGTCAGTCAGTCAGTGAGAGAGAGTGATAGAGTCAGTCAGTCAGTGAGAGAGTCAGTCAGTCAGGGAGTCAGTTAGTCAGTGAGAGACTCAGTCAGTGAGTCAGTCAGTCAGTGAGAGAGTCAGTCAGTCAGTCTGTGAGAGAGTCAGTCAGTCAGTCAGTGAGAGAGAGATTGAGAGAGTGAGTGAGTGAGTCAGTCAGTCAGTGAGAGAGAGAGTGAGAGAGTCAGTCAGTCAGTGAGAGAGAGATTGAGAGAGTGAGTGAGTGAGTCAGTCAGTCAGTGAGAGAGAGAGTGAGAGAGTCAGTCAGTCAGAGAGTTAGTGAGAGAGTCAGTCAGTCTGTGAGAGAGTCAGTCAGTCAGTCAGTGAGAGAGAGATTGAGAGAGTGAGTGAGTGAGTCAGTCAGTCAGTGAGAGAGAGAGTGAGAGAGTCAGTCAGTCAGTGAGAGAGAGATTGAGAGAGTGAGCCAGTCAGTCAATCAGTGAGAGAGTCAGTCAGTGAGGCAGAGTGAGAGTCAGTCAGTGAGAGAGAGAGTCAGTCAGTGAGAGAGAGTGAGAGAGTCAGTCAGTGAGAGAGAGAGAGTTAGTCAGTGAGAGAGAGAGAGTCAGAGTCAGTCGGTGAGAGAGAGAGTCAGACAGTCAGTCAGTCAGTCAGTGAGAGAGAGTCAGTCAGTGAGAGAGAGTAAGTCAGTGAGAGAGAGAGAGAGTCAGTCAGTGAGAGAGAGAGTCAGAGAATCAGTCAGTGAGAGAGAGAGAGTCAGACAGTCAGCCCGCAGTCAGTCAGTCAGAGAGTCAGTCAGTCAGTGAGAGAGAGAGTGAGAGAGTCAGTCAGTCAGTCAGTGAGAGAGTCAGTCAGACAGTCAGTCAGTCAGTGAGAGAGTCAGTCAGTCAGTCAGTGAGTCAGTCAGTCAGTGAGAGAGTCAGTCAGTGAGAGAGTCAGTCAGAGAGAGAGAGAGAGTGTGAGTCAGTCAGTCAGTCAGAGTCAGGACCAATTTTGGCAAGGAGGGACAACTAAAGGAAGGTTGTTATTATTACTACAATAATTATTAAGGTGGTCCTTATTATTAGTTCTAGTAAAACTAGTATTAATATTACTTTTCCTGCTGATGATTTAAAGACTAACAAATAGTGTAATGAAGGGCAATAATGTCAACGGCAAAGTTGCTAGGAATAATAATAATTAATAATATTATCATACTTAAGAATAAAAAAGAAGACAAAAGGGTGCCTCAAATGCATATAAACCGTTGCTAAAAAATAATAAGGGGTTAAAATAACACGTGCATTTGCAATATATGCACAAGGACAAAAATCATGGGAACAGAAAACAAGCGCGGCCGCAAAGTGAAAGCGACTGCGCTGTGTTTCATTAGTAACATGATCCACATCAACAAGGGAGGAATGCAGCTGCCACAAAGCGTGCCGCTGCTCGCTCCCGACACCAATACGCCGTGGGAGTGACCTTTACACAAAGAGGTGGGACATGCACCCGCCTTTGGCCATTTGCATGCTTTCATTATTGAAAGCCACACGCACAGGCCAATAGAATGTGTGGGAGTTACCAGACCCACACGAAGAACTTTTGGGGAAGTTTGGAGTGCTTACAAGAAGCCTCCCATAGAGCAGCGCATGCGCGCTGCGCTAGGCTCGACCTAAAAATGGGGTCCGATACACAATTGTTTTTGGGCACCTAAGCCCAATTCAGCTGAGTAACTTAAGAGCATAAAGTCCCTATCCTGATTGCCACTTTAGGACTGGTGGATTTTTTCCAGGGTGATGATAGAACACAACGCCTTCATATTATATGTCACAAGGGTTCTCCATGAGGGATCAGCTGATTACCTTTTGGGGGTCGGAGGGTACAGGCATTGCGGGGACTGTGCTGGGAATGTTGTCGCTTTTCGTTGTGTATTGCGCCATATAGTCTCAATAGCTTCCCTGACTGTTTGCTCTGTCATCAGGTTGTCTGTGCAGATAGAACTTGTAAAGTATGTAACTCGCCTGTGATTAACGTGCCATTATACATTCTATGGTTGTTAAAAATGAAAATAAAGTTCTTAAAAAAAAACAAGAGGGTTCTATATGAGGAAAAACATTTTCCCTGTTAAGATACAAACAAATAAACGTGCAAGCATATTATAGCTCACATCTACGCATGCAGAAAAATCCAATTGGCAGAAATTCTGCGTCCATAAGTTTCACAGATTGGAGCATTCAAGGAAGCCCAAGCTATTACTATATCACTGGAGTACTCAAGGTAATGTGCAAATTTCCTTTATTATGGGGCGGCAAGAAAAGGTACAAATATCGTCGATTTCCTCGAGTACTCCTGGGATCGGATTCGTCTGTGAATGCAAGGAAAGCCAGAAATGTGCTCGAAATGTAAAAGTAATTTACAGGAGGTCTTTTTCCATTTTTAAATGCAGAGCTTTGTGAATCAGGACGACAAGATCTACAATAGTTTGCGTGCTGTGCAGCTTCCAATTTGTTAATTGCTCCAGCAATAGCGCTTTTGCTACCTGAGCCCTGGATACTCAAGCACACACAACTAGCTAGCTGGTTGTTGTTTTCGGCGAAAACTGCATTATTTAAATAAGTTCACAGTTAAACATTCACAATGACTCTAAACCCGGCCGCCCCTCACGTTAGGGCACTTGTTAGCACGCAGAGTCTTAATAAGAAAGCGGCGACTTTACACCTTTTTAATTGGTTTGACCTGGATGTTGCAAATCAGGCAAGATTTATTGAATATTTGAACAAGTGCTGCTCTTAAATTCTACACCTTTATTGAGAGGTGATGTTAACAAGCACTCGGAGCTCATCCAATCGCACAAAAAAGAGTGGCCTGCTTCTTCCCCACAAAGACGCTGCCCTTCGAGACACTCTAGGGTTAAGTAGCAGTTTAATTAAGATGGGACAACTGGCTGCCAATCACATTCAAAATGCCGTGCTCCATCAGCCAGACTGAAAGGGCTGAAGAGGTTCTGCAATCCAATCCTTTTTACTGCCAGCAATACCCACTCCAACACAAAAGGCGCTAAAAGTATTGACATAATATCTTCAGGAGAGAAAGGAAGAGGGGAAATGTTCACAACGTCCATTTAATCCCTCTTCCATGAGCCTCACAAAGCTTTGCTGTGGTGCCCCCCCTGTGGGCAAACACCTGTTTAGGAACAAGGACATGTCATTCAAAGAGCCTCCATCTGGTCTCTGTCCCCAGACTATGCTTTGTGTATAGTTATGTTGAGTTTTTAAAGTAGGAAGCAGAAACTTTGAGTTTGGCCTTAAGGTAAGATGAGTAGATTTTAAAAACCAGAAACTGGGACATTGCACAAAACAGAGGAAGGACTACAGACTTGCATCGACCAACAGGCACAGAATGACTTTATTGGCAGTGCTCACCAACAAAGAAAACAGAGACAATGAGGCATTAAAATATGCAAATTAAAAAAATTGTATCATTTGCGTTAACTGATTCGCTTTCTGCTACGGGTTGATAGTTAATACCTAATCCTGCACTGAAACACATGAAAACTTGCCTTTGTGTGTGTTTGGTCGACCCTCTCTGAAAACCAGGACATGTGTTAACTTTACTGAAATTTGCTGTGAAGGATTTGCCAGGACGGGTAGTGTTAAAATGGGACAGCTCTAGCAAATCCAGGAAACCTGATCACCGTATCTTATGGAAATATGGTGGCATTTTTAATAAATTACTGCACCACTACTGTACAAAAAGCGTAAACAAGACTAGTCAAGTCCCAGAATGCAAAGAAAACAAGCGCGCGCTAAAAGTTAAAAAAAAGTGTCGCAAAAGTGAAAGCGTTTCACTTGCGGGAGCGAGCAGCGCCAGGAGCGATAATTGCTACCATATGGCGCCGCTCGCTCCCGCAAGTGAATCGCCAAACGTGCACGCGTTGCCATTGAAGGCAATGGAACGCGTGCACGTTTTTGGCTGAAAAGCCGAAGCGATTCCAAAAGGTCTTTTTGCCTATGCAGCGCATGCGCGCTGCGTAGGCGAGACCTAAAAATGGTGATTCTCCCGTGCTGCTTATACACTATGCAGAACTCCCTCTATCGTATTCCATGGACGTACTTCCGTAAGCTGGATCGCCTATTGGGGGATCTCTTATGGGGGTCCAAAAGGAAAAGGGTGAAACTGGATACACTACAAAGGACATGGGAACGGGGAGGATTGGAGGTTCCTAGGTTGGGCTTTTATTACATGGTGACACAGCTGCAACACGCCGCCCAGTGGCTAGATGAGAGTGACAACTGGGAGAGGCGGTTGTTGGAGGGTACTCACGGGGGGACCCCTCTCCTGGACCTCCTTATGATAGGATCCCGAGTAGAAGAGGACCTCCCATATATTATCAGACGTGGCTGTAATTTGGGAACTCGCAATAAAAACAGCGGTGAAACGAGCACCCTATGCCCCGGAGGCCCCGATGTGGGCGGTGGTGCCGTTTAAAGAAATAAGTCAAACTATGTCCATTCTCAGATGGACGGAGGGGGGCTGTTGCACGATGGGGGATTTATATTTGGGACAAAAGTTCATCACCAGGGAGGAGGCGGAATCAACGTTTGAGTTAGGCAGGGGGCAATATCTTCAATACACCAAGATTTCAGCAGTCGCACGAGAGGTGTGGCCGACGTTCCCGGAGGAGCCACCCATTACCGCCATGTTTCAGGCTCTCGTGACCTTGGCGGGGGGTCGTAGACTGGTATCACACATTTATAAGGCACTGAGGGGGGACTTGAATATGCACCCGCTCCCTATTCAAGCTAAGTGGGATGCGTTGCTGGGAGAGCCCCTATTGGACTCAGAATTGCAAAAGGTACATGAAGGGGTTAAAAGTATAAGTTCAAATACCAGATTTAAACTTACACAATTTAATATAGTACACCAAACCTACCTGACACCAAGTGTACTCTATAAAATATACCCGGATCGCCCTGCTAGATGTCCCAGGTGTGGGCACGGCGACGCCCAGTTCTTACATATGATATGGGATTGTCCAGAGCTGTGTCTCTTCTGGGGATCAATACTGGACAATTTACGTTCAGTGACGGGGTGGACGCTACCCCAATCTATTAAAGAGGTGTTGCTGGGACTACTCCCTAGACCTAAAGGGAAAAAGCTTACACATAGATTCCTCCAGTTAGGGTTGGTTCTGGCTAAGAGAAGGATCGTGATTAGTTGGTTGAGTCCGATGCCCCCCGCGGTGGGGAAGTGGACTGGGGATTTGCGGGAATGGGCGACGGCAGAGCTAATTCGGATGAGACGGGTCCGAAGGGATAATAAACTAGAAGAAGATGCGAGGGCCTGGTATGTCATGATCACGGAGGTCCACACGGGGGAGGCCCTTACCTCACAAGTGACAGGAGAACAAAATATTGGAGGTGACAGTCCCGATGAGGTAGTAAGTCCACAGGCCTCTCTTACCCTGAGCGTAGTGTAGAAATGTCTGCACACACACATCATCTGGCCTGTATTACAAGTATCAGGATCAAGGTCTTTCCTTTTGTGACTCAGGGGGGTGGTGGGCAAGTTAAAGTTATGATGGTATGTTTTTTTTTATAAGACTGACCTATCTACGTTCCAGTACAATACTGTATGTATTGATACAAAATGTTGATTATGTGCATTTATTTCTTGATAGGATGGTATTATATCTTTGAGGGGTTACCTCTTATATATAATTATTTACGAAATGTAACGCTGGTCCAAAGTATTGTACTATGTTTGAACGGCTATAAATCAATAAAAACATATTTAAAAAAAAAAAAAAAAAACTTACCAGGAACATTTATACTGGTTTAAAGGCGCCCTGCCCTATACAAGAAATAGAGTAAGACTCGGTCCGCTCGGAAGAGACGGAGCAACGTGGCCGGTACTCGCGGTCTACACACCACTCCCTGACAATGTCACAATGCCAGGTGGAGACTTACTTATACATCATAAAGAATTGATAAAACTTTACAGAAACATGACACATGACACAGTTTGTGATGAGAACACTCACACTTCAGCCAACACCGGCTACACAACCAGGACCAGTCCAAACTTCTACAACGAAAATCACACCACAAACGTTACACGCAGTGATGGGTAAAATGCCCACTAAATGTGAACAAATGCCGCGGTAGAGGGCTTTAATTAATTATTCCGTGCCGCTTCCTCTCTCTCCAGATTCAGTGCCCTCGAGTGCCAAGTAATTTGGAGGATTGAGCAGGTATTTTTTTCTCTTTGTTTTTAAACATGTGCCAGGCGGTGGCTAGATCTTTTTTGGAATACTGTGAGGTCCCTGTTAGTTATGGTATTGTTTTCCCTTCCGATTACAGATTTTTTAACTGCGAGGTCCTAGCCGATAAATACGGGCAGGACTGCTCTAATTAGTGTGGATGGGACATGTCGGATTGTATCCGATGAGGGTAAGTGTCATATTTTCACTGCCACTTATGCTTTTAAGGCTTTTCCTAACCCCCTGCCCATGTCCCATGATTTGGATGGACGCCTGTGTTAAACTACACCTTACTTTTGCAGGTGCAGGTATCCCGCTCTCGTTGTATTGGAGCCTACGCGCCCGATCAATTCACAAGTTAGCCCTCCCTATAGGGCTCCATATGGTAATTCTGGGGACCACTGGCCCCTTTATTGTTTTGTATACTGTCCCCTTCCCCTTAGACATTTGTTATAAATAATTTTTCACTCAACCCCTAGGTGCATACTCCCCTATCACAGTCCTGAGGAAGACCCCCGCGTAAGGTGTTAATGAACCTGCAAGCATTCGGGGTCGTTTCGACACTTCTTTTTGAGCCAGCCTAAAAAACAACAGAGATTGTTCTACTGTGTTTGCTTGTGTAGCATGGCTATTATTAGTTATGACAACAATTCTGTACAATTGGCGAAATAACCAGCCTAATTTTGATGCTAACTGTGAATCAGTTGATTGCACAATATCTTTACCTCTCCATATCACTTCATCCCCACGTAAATCACCAACCTTTCCCACATTCCCCCTCCTTCTCTTCCGGGCACTTTGTGTATGAATTTTACGATGTTACTTATGTATTTGAGAATATGACGGTGTGATTAAATAACACTGCACAATCATTTAATTTATGCATTCTTTTTACGTTTTGTGAATGTACGTTTATTGTGTTTATTGTCAAAATACTGTTTACTGGGACCACCCTTTACTGTACTATCTATTACCCAGGTCCCAGTACCTTTGGGTTTACCCTTATATGTAACGGAAGCCGCAAAGGGGGCAGTACGAACTGCTTACGTAGCTGCAATCACTCGTTCAAAAACGAGAATAGACGGACAGATAATGGTAGCTGTCATTGCTTCACGCAAGGCAACAAAGCACTTTCGAAAGGTTTTCCACTCAAGTACTCTAATAAGTTAGATGCAAACAACGTTCCATTTGCTCAGATTCCAGGAGTGGGGGAAAGAGTAATACCAAACATGGATCGCAGATTAGGCTTAATTTTAGCTGCACTCGAGGGTCTGGGTTCTGCACACGCAGGAGTTACAGCAACGGTTTCTCTATTGAAACAATGCTATTGGTGGCCAGGGTTAACGAAGTAGACCAAAGACTATGTCTTAAAGTGCGACATCTGTCAACAGATGAAAGGCTCCACCATAACACGTCCAGCGCAGACACCATTATTGATATCAGACAGACCTCTTGCGTGTGTCTATTTAGACCAGTGCGGCCCCTTGCAATCTGATGGGGCTTACAAATACATAATGGTTGCAGTGGATTCCTGCTCAAGATTCCTATGGGTATGGCCTCAGCGCTCGGCTGACGCTCGAACTGTTATCAAAGATTTGCGAGTCTATATAGGGACATACGCAGTTGGCACATTACATTCTGACCGCGGCTCCGCGTTTAGCTCTAGGGCTTACAAGGAGTCCATGGGAGGTTTGGGTGAAGCATTGCGGAACTCCTCTCCGTACCATCCTGAGGGAAATTCGGTTGTGGAAAGGAAAAACCGGGACTTAAAGCAATCATTAACAGCTAGGGGTATTAGGCGCGGGTTGTAGTTGGGTCAATTACCTATATGGGGTCCAGAGGGCCTTAAATAATATGCCAAGAAGCTCTTTAGGGGGGGTCACTCCTTATGAGGTCCCTTTTGGGACGAGAATGTGGGTACCTGACCTAGATTGTGAAGGCACAGTGGCGGATGAAAAACCTTTTGACATCAATAAACGTTTGGCTGTTTTACAGGAACTAAATGAAGCAAGGGCTCTACAGAGCAATGTGCAGGTGAAAAGGTTCGCCACTGGGGAAGTCAAGTCAGTCACGGCAAGACCTGTCTGGATTCCTAAAGTCGGGGATCTGGTCAGAGAAAAGATAACGGACAAAAGGGAATTTGGACCATCTTATAGAAAGCCTGTACCTGTCCTGGCAGTTGAAGGAACAAGAACTGTACTTCTGCTGCCTCTTGCCGGAAAAAAGGAGAAAAGGGTTTGTCTCCATTGATCTGATAAAACCACATTATGTGGCTGATACTGAATAGTAGGCCTCGTGGGCTCCTGGGTAGCCGACGTCCTCCTCTCGCTACTATACAGGAAGTTCAGACAGAAAGGCTCATCACATTTGAAGAGTCACCCTTGCAAAGTACTGGAATTAACAACAATGCGATGGAACTCGTTCCTCTTACAACAGAAAATCGAAATCAAAATGAAAGACAAATTTCAATTCGACCTAACAGTGATGTTTACATAAACATGCCTCGACAAGAGCAATCTACAAGTTCAACTAAACCTGCTGAGCTACCAAAAATAGATCGAACTGCATCTGGCTATTTCATCGACTTCTATACCTTATCATTGGATCCAAGTGAACCTGAAACGATGCCAGCCCCAAAAACTCATAAACAGCAAATCAAAGATTTCCTCATCCTTCTTAGAAAAACATACCTGATGTCACCTTGGATAGAACTTTGGATAATCACTGGGATACTTTTCTTTCTTTTCTGGATAGGCCTAGTGACTACTTTCCACTTACTTATTAATGCCAAAGCTCTGCAGCATCAAAAGTGAACTTGGTCCTGAAACCTCATGTTTCATCACATCGTGAACAAAGAGACTTGTCATCAGTGAACATTACAGCAGTTCCTATACCTGATGGAATAGTACGGGACAAGGTTGATTATGATATATTTGCCCCGAGAGAACTTTTAAAAGTACCACATTTATTTAAAATTTCCTTAGATGATATCATTACCTCCAGTACATTTTCCGATGATTGGGATTTTGAAACTGTGAATAATATGTTGTCTGATTTAGAACAATCTGCCGCATTTTCTAGCAATGAAATGTTGGAAGACACATCAGATTTTAACAATATGTATTGTTATCAATATTATTGTCATCACTTTCTACACAAATCCAGTAGCCCTAGGAATTTTTTCACTTATCACCAATGGGAACATTGCCCTACACCACCACAAAGCAGTTAAAAAATTTTCGCACAGAAATTTTCATATTTTTCGGGGTTTAACATTTCAGACCCAACCTCATATAAGGTTGCACCTACATCAGCACAGAAAAATATGCTAAGAAACACCAAACAGATTTACTCTGCTTCCTTTATTACCCAACTGTCTGAATAGGGTTTCGACTTATGGAAAGAAACTATAGATTTAAAATCAGTCTGGGGTTCTAAGGATTGGCAAGTCCAAGGAACTAAAGCGCTATTTAGAGCATACCTCATTCCACAGCAGATGATTTTTCTAAATGAAACTGTGCAGCAGACTTACTGTCTTGGCATAGACAAGAAGAAGGACTTGAACACGCCTTGAATTCCTACACCAACACATACCGGGGGAAATCTTACATCAGATGAAGGGGCTACGCTAGATGACATTCTACAATACAATAGATCAGACCCCAATCGGAGGGGATGGTTGGTTTAGCCCACAGACACTAACAGATGTCAAGAAAGATTCAGGAATACCACCGAAGGGTACAGTATCCATAGGCCAGACCCACGCTATGTACTAAGAGAACATCCGTGGCTGGTGACATCATACAGTGTTGGGAAGTTATGCCTCGATTGGCTAAAAACCTCAACACTAACACAGGTGAAACAATACTTATCCTTACTATCAGAGGATGTGGACCTAAGGGCTTTTTTATTAGGCCCCAGAAAACCACGTCAGAAACGTTTCATATATGCTGTCTATAATGAAATTTGGAAAATCTCCCAACAAGAAGCAGCTGAGAGACTGCAAGAAATAGATAGGATTAACCTAGAAAAGGCATTAGCTGTAGTTGACAATGGCATGACTACGTTAACATCCAGGATATATTCACTGGGCAACATTGTATCTTCTGCGATTGACGTACTAGAACAGGATTTGTCCATATTACAACACGGGCAATCACAATTACGTTCTATTATATTATTGAGCTGGCGCTGCAATCATTGCACACTGGTTATGTGCCTTGGCGGTTTATCAACAGCACGTCCCTGTTTTCTGCATACAATCTAACAGAAAAACAGATGAAAATGGCACAGAGGGGAGCAAAATATACAATGCTGCGTATTGAGAAACTGGACAGATTACCTTTTACTGTGGCTGAGTCACCGCCCACAGAATGGTTAATCCATGGTCACATAACTCTACCGGTCACAACTTTCCAGTTTCAATATTGCCTAGAACAACAACAGGCGGGCAGATATGAATGGATGGGTAAGGAATACATCAGGGAATCTTGGGAATTACCGTACAGATTTCGATGCAGGAGTGGGGATCTTGAAGTGTTTCTAAGCGGTACTAACTGTGAGAACGCTTTGAGCGGATCTCTCATATGCCAGGATATTATGCTACACGGAGCTTGTAATGGTTCAGTGGCAAACTTATCCTGTCATTTGAAAGGTGCCCCGGCAGCTGTGATCACTCCGGTATTCAGGCTTCTCTCGAATGGAAGTTATTTGATGCTGAACGATCAAGGTTGTTGTGGGATGCTAAAGGGCATCGCATATCTGGTTACCGTGAGCTCTAGGGTTACTTGCTGTATGCAAGTATTGTTTCCACCGACACATACAGTCAGGGAGGCGCCGCTATGGCCTTCATTGAATGTTTCTCTTATACGGTTTGATACTCTGAGCAGAATGAAAGCCATGCTTTTACAGAAAACCGTGCCCTTAACCTCCGCCCGGGAGACTTTTGATCTCCAGATCGCAAGGTCCTCGGCCGAGATACAGTCACTAATACGTACAAACTGCCCTTTCCATTTCGCAGAAATGGTAAATTGTATCTTTAACATGTCTGATACGATGGGTATAGTCCACCTATTTAAGACCATAGGTTCGGGACTATTAAGCACCTTTCAGACAGTCCTCAGAGTTGTACCAAACTTTATACACTCCGTATTCGGAAGCATTTTTGGAGGACTTCCGCTGATCCTGTTTCTAATAGCAGGTATCCTGATTGTAATTTTTCTGCTACGCAATGGACGTCCCAATCACCAAGGAGATGAAAAAGGCACTCCTGGAGCGCAAATACCGTGATCCCATAGTACAATATCTGGGCACACCTCGCCTACGAGAACTGAGTGCTTCTTGGTTCCTGTCATTTAGACCAGTCTGGATGGACTGCATCTTACCTGTTCTCCGATGCCTGTTCTGCAGGGAGGATTGCCTGTTAGATCTGTGTCTGACACTTCCATCAGTTGCGCAACCGGACGTTGATGCATTACTGGACCCAATAACGCCCCATGTTCTGCAGTGTCCCCAGCGTATTCCTATGTTGATGGCGGAATTCTTGGAGCCACCGCAGGAAATGTCTGCTCCTGTTGGAATGGACACCGGCTCCTCCACGAACACCCAGGCTTTGGATAGTGCACAGGCTGCCCCAGCATCAGCTGCAGGCAGTACGGAAGATCATCTGTGCTCAATTGACGTAATCTGCGAGGTGTTACAGGGATCGTCGTCTGCGAAGGCAGGCAACAGCAATGTTGCTTCTACCAGCCAGGACACATAAACATTTGGCTCATCGTGTGCCGGGAAAAAATTCGGCTTTTTTTAGAAACAAACTCATATTGGAGTTCCAAAACAAATTGACACTTTTTATGACCTGCATGGCTTTCTAATGCTTGTAGTAGTTCGAACTATATACGGACACATTAGAGCTATTGCTTGAGTGACAATTTTTGTTTTTAGCACCTTTTTAGAGTTTTTAACATTTGTAAAATTTTTTAATGGAACTATTGTTTTTACGTATGTTTGCATTCCGGTACCTAGATAGGTAGTACGTTACAATTAGATTATGTCATCCAGTCAGATGAGGAGTGGGTGTTATATTCCATATAGGTACCCCAATATAGGCCCAGGTAACATCACAACCTTTCACCTATATTCGTCCCTACATTACATACATAACGGCTGCTAGGACTGACCCTTTACCTAGTTCCAGTACTCCTTACAGAACGTGGGGTTTCTCTGAACAATAGGCTCATACATTATGCATGAGGATTCAGGATTCTCAGAAATTCAGCAGGACTATCATCTCCTGCATAATAACTATGTACAAGGTTCATTCCTGATGTCATCCTAAGTCCGACAGTGGCACAGCAAGGTAGAACCCCTGGGGATACATTCGGGTATATAAACATCACATCTTGCTGAGATAGGGAGAGGAGATCACGACTTCCATGCCGACACACTGACGCGAGATGCTGAGATTCCTGCATGCAAACACTCCAGCTCGCAGCGGTCTGAACATCCCTTGCGGGGTGTCCAACTTTAGACCAAGACGAGGTCCCACAGTCTCTCACTTCAGGTAATGGGGTTGACTTTATCCTAGAGGGATTCTTGGCTTTAACACCTACACACATGTTAAGTACACTTAGGTAAATCTAGTTAGGATTGCATCGTAGGAGTACGCATTATATTGTCATGTATTTTATACACCTGCCTGTATTCATAATTATAACAAAATGGTAGAGATTTACCATCCTTTCACTTTTCTAGTGCTTCTAATCATTTATATCTGTTACTGTCTGATGATTGTCTCAGCACACCTATTTTACACTAGAATGACGAATGTTCAATAAATGCTTATTGAAAACGTCCATACCGTTTATTCTGTGTACATCTCTGAGACTAAGTGAGCACGAGTGACTGAGCAAAAAGTATTGCACTGTTTCCACGATTCTGAGGGATCAGGGTTGTCATGTTCGATAGTTGCCAAGAACTATTCTCTCCTTGGTAGGAGGAGTTTCTAGTGGCACTGCGAGCTAGCTGGCATACAGGCCAACATACCCGGTGGGGGTGTTTGGAATCAGTTCGAACACCAAGCCCGCAATGTATGTTGTCTAAACGCGCACATCCTGTATAGGTTTTATAGGAACTACATGACAATTCATCATCCCACTCAACATGATTGCGGTAAAGTGCAGGAGCTAACGCTAACGCCCACTCCTGCGCGTATGAATTTTTGACTGATTCTGGTATGAGGTTGGAAAAAGCAGGTAAAATTACTTCTTCACCCATTGGGCAATCCATTACGAACTCAGGTGGCCAATCCTTTTCGGCCAAAAGAATGTCGTAACCATAGGTCAGGTTCTCCCAAAAGAGACCCATCACTTTCCTGGATATGTCCCCTTCCATTTGGAGCATTATTTTGTGCAAACGATGTGGGACACTTACTCTTGTATCAGGTGTTTCCACAGTGATATGCTCACTTTGCGCTACTACCCCCTGAAAGTCCATCAGGTTCTGGCGAGCTATGGTGACTTAGGCCGCGCTGTCTAGCATCGTCACTGCCCATTCCCGTTCAGAAGCAGAGTCCTCATTTGCCTGGGCATTTCTGATTTTAATCCCTGCTACTTTTTTCTTTATAAATTGAGGTTTAGAAGTCTTTTGTTTATCTTCCTTTTTAATGATGTAATCCGAAGTGCGATGTGTCTCCCTTTTTGTCTTGACTCTCTCTTCCGATCTGTGATCTGACCGTCTGTCTCTCTCCGACCGTTTTTCGGATTGATCCTGAAAGGAACGAGAGGACGTGTATCAGTATCCTGATACCTATCAGGTTTTCTAATATTATCACAGTTGCGCAAATTATATCTCCGGTCGGTATGCTCCTGTTGAGGAGACCCACCCTGTGACTGTGTTTTGTTTTGTTTATTTTTTTGTTCGTGCATGACCTGTGGAGCATCCAAGACAATTGAAGATAATCTCCCTTGAAGTGAAGGAGTCACTTCCATGCATTTGCAGGCACCTCAACACTGCTGACCGGTCTGCTGATCCCGAGCTCCTGCAGACTCCGAAGGGTTCCACAACACAGGTGGTGGTTATCTACGTCTCCCGAGGCCCGAGCTGCCTTCTCACCAAGTCTGAGGTCAGAATCCTTTGTGGGGGCTGCATTAACCGAACCCCTGTGCAACGTGTACTTTTGCAAGTACATATGCTTGTTGGCAACAAGTGCATTGGGCTCCAAGTAGCCCCAACCTCTGGCAACTTCTTTCACCAAGATCTTCAGCCACACCGCCTCATGGGCACCGATACCTGCTCCTTTTAGTGAGCTGCTCGAGGTCCTCTCGCGATCCCTGTGCCTCCGGCCTGTGGGTCCAATTGAGGGTCATCTTTGTTTTCCTTGGGCTCTCCTGAGTGCTCGGGGCCTGCCCTGACTCCCCTGCTTGTGGTGAGTTTTCCTGCGTGGGTTGCATTTGCCAAGGCTTGTTGGTGCTTCCGCCAGACACTGACCCCTCAGCACTCGGCATCCTTCGTGGGACAGCTCGTATCCGGGTCCTTGTCATCCTCAGCGTCGCCTGGTCCTCGCAGCTGCAGAGTGAAGGTCCCCGTCATCCTTCCTGAAGCACCCGAAATCAGAGGGCATCCATCTTCCAAGTCTCCTGGTCACTCCCGAGTGACATAGATACTGTCCCCTCTGCTTTCAGGTACTCCTCATCAAGAATCCAAGTGTGGATTCCTCCGGACCCTTTCTCCTCTTCCAGCAGCGGCACTTTCATGAAGTCCTCCATTGAGTTCAACTGCGGTTTCCGACGCCACTTCACACCTATGCACCCGGCTTCCCTCGGATAGGTAACTTGGCTACCACGGTATCCATGGGTGGGGTGGCTCTCCAACCTTCTGACTTCCACAGGGTTTCTTCAGGGTCCACTGGGAAGGGTCCCTAATCTTTAGAAATCCAACCGCAACTTGCACATAGACTTGTACGGAGCACGTGGTTCACACACTGCACACGCTCTCCGTGGGGTCCCTATCTACTTACCTTGGGTGGTTCTGTGGGTCCCCAGCAATTCTACGTCCTCTTGACAATGTCTTGACTCAAGTCGTGGTTCTTATGCCACTTTCTTAGTATATGGTTTGTTCCCCCCCCTGGGGCCCACTGTGTATTAGTGCTATTTACTGTGATTTCTTTGCTAAAGTATTGTGTGCTTTATGTCTATCTCCGCGTAGGAGATACTGTAACGTACTAGATAGTGTTATATATTAAATACATATTTTTATAAATACTTTGTGAAGTTCCTTTTTATTTAATCTATACTATAACATTGCATTCTGGTAAAACAAGCGACTTTACACTCCTTCAAGACTAAGCCTGAAGGCTGCTCTCCACAGCTACCACTTGGATAGCTTTCTAAGGTTGTCTGAGACCTCCTAAATCACCATAAGGGGTTTCTGGACTGGTGCAAGGTGCCCACTTACATTAGTGGACATCATATGCCAGGCTAGCTTCTCACATTGGTGTGCAGCGGTTGGAATTCAAGCCTGCATTGTTTTACCAGATAAATCTTTGTATTGATTAACTGAAAATCACTAGTACTAGGCACATATAAATACAAACTTAGAATAGTAAGTTCTACTGAACTTGGGGTTGGGTAAGTCAAGGGTCTGGCACACCCTTTCTCCAACCTTTGAGAGTTTAGCTTCCACTAGGTTAGATAGGTGCAACACCACACCTCACTTAGTATGTCTACTAAAGGAGATGCCAGTGGATCTCTGCCTAATAATACAGTGAACTTTCGTTCCATGAACTGAAAGCACTGTGTGCATCTAGAAAACTGAAGACAGGGAGATGTGCCCTGGTAGAGGTGTTACTGTTGGATGACCTGAGGAAAGCCTCTGGGTCAGATGAACAGGACAGAGTGGGTGGAGCAGGGAATGAAGATAGGGTAGGAGGGGAATCCCTCTTTGACCTAGAATCAAACCCTGACCAGGTGGAGCCTGATGACATCCACCTGGACAATTCAGACCTCCCAGAGGAGAACACAGAGGAACAAGAGGATGCCCTCTTTGATCCTCCTGGGAGGGTGCAGAGTAGACCAAGGAGGTCTAGATCCTCCTATGCAGAATCCAATGCTTCTAGACAGTCAGTAGGGACCTCCATTTCTAGTAAAGGAGGGAACTCTGTGGATAGGGAGTACCAAATGCTTGAACTTGAGAAAGCTAGGCTTAGGCTCAGGAAAGAGCAGTTGGCCCTTGACAGAGAGTCCCTAGAAGTCCAGAAGGAAAGGAAGAAATTGCGACTAGAGTCCCATGGTGGCAGCAACAGTGTCCCTAGAAGTAAGGAACATTCCTTTGACAATAGGAACCTGAGCAAGATTGTCCCTCCCTACCATGTTGGGGATGAAATCCACACATGGATAACTGCTTTTGAGAGGTCCTGTAAAGTTCAGAGGGTCCCTCAAGAGCAGTGGGCAGCTATCTTGTGGCTCTCCTTTGCTGACAAAGGTAGAGATAAGCTCCTCACTGTTAGAGAAGAGGATGCTGACAATTACTCAATTTTGAAGAGTGCTATCATTGATGGGTTTGGCTTAACCACTGAACAGTACAGGATTAAGTTCAGAGACACCCAGAAGACACAGAATCAGGACTGGGTTGACTTTGTGGATAGTGCTATCAAGGCTCTGGAAGGTTGGTTGCTTGGCAGCAAAGTGCATGATTTTTAAGGATTGTACTATTTGATTATGAGGGAGCAGATCCTTAATAATTGCCAAAATCAGCTATTGCATCAGTACCTGGTGGACTGAGATCTGACTTCTCCCCAAGAATTGGGAAATAAGGCAGATCAGAGGGTCAGAACCAGGGTGAAGCAGAAAAACCAGAACCATAGTGGTGACCAGAAGAAGCAAGATTCTTCAAAAGCTCAATATAAGGGTGGGGACAAGGGTAAAGACAAAGAGTCTCCCTCTCCAAGAATTGGGAAATAAGGCAGATCAGTGGGTCAGAAACAGGGTGAAGCAGAAAAACTAGAACCATAGTGGTGACCAGAAGAAGCAAGATTCTTCAAAAGCTCAAGATAAGGGTGGGGACAAGGGTAAAGACAAAGAGTCTTCATTGGGGCCCCAAAAACCTGCATCTGGGGGGGAGACCCTGACTCTGGTCGTGGTTCTTATACCACTTTCTTAGTATATGGTTTGGTCCCCCCCTGGGGCCCACTGTATATTAGTGCTATTTACTGTGATTTCTTTGCTAAAGTATTGTGTGCTTTGTGTCAATCTCCGTGTAGGAGATACTGTAACGTACTAGATAGTGTTATATAATAAATACATATTTTTATAAATACTTTGTGTGGTTCCTTTTCATTGAATCTATACTATAAGATTGCATTCTTGTAAAACAAGCTGTTTTACACTCCTTCAAGACTAAGCCTGAAGGCTGCTCTCCAAAGCTACCACTTGGATAGCTTTCAAAGGTTGCCTGCGACCTCTTAAATCACCATAAGGGTTGTCTGGACTGGTGCAAGGTGCCCACTTACATAAGGGGACATCATATACCAGGCCAGCTTCTCACAAGTAGTGCTCCAGATTTGTTCCTTTTTAAATATACAACATATCCATGCTTCCATTAGTCCCTAATTTTGACATAGCCAAGTTTACATGGTTGTAATTTCACATTGTCATATGTGAGAATGACAACAGGAGACAATGCTTAGGTGACGTGAGTTGTTTATTAATTGATCAGACCAAAGTAATCAACAGAAACGTAATGAGTGAAAAAATTAAAACAAAGTGAGAGATTCAGTCATGGTGGATGATAACATTTGAGTAGAGTCCATTATTCTGGAGTCCAAAGTCCATCATACTCCTCCCATCAGAAATGGAAATGTAGGCCAGATAGTCAACAAGGTGAACGTGTTGTGCACACACAGGGGGAGAGTAGGAACAACCTCTCTTGCTGGCAGTGGTGTCTTTCTTGCCATCCTTCACTCTTTAATCCTTACATGGACATACCCTCTTTCTTACAGAGGGGGAATCTTGTGCTGCTGGGCCAGGTGCGCTTGCAGGTGTATCCTCCTCTGTCAGGGCCTCCCTCCCTGTGGCTGCAGCAGTTGTTGATGCTGTGGATGTACTAGGCTCACAAGGAGGGGTAGATGACAGAGGAAAAGCCCTGCAGAGGGTGGTGTTAATGTCCCGCAGCACCCCTACCAGAGAGGCCACTTAGGAACAGAGGCTGGCCACCTTTGTGCAGACCCCAGCCACCTCAGTGTGTAGGCCTGCAACATCTGTGTAGATGCAGCTAACCTCCACCTGTATCCCGGCAACCTCCTGGTATATGCCTTTGTGCATCACTTTAATTTCCCCCATCTCTGTGACGACCTGGCCCAACACACTGTGGGAGTCCTGGTAGAGTCTCAGCACTTGTGTGATGGCAGCCTAGGTGTCTGTACCTTCAGTGGGCTCCCTCTGGGGGCCCACATTTACCCTCCCACGATGGGTAGCCCCACAGACTGCACCCCACCACTGGGTCCTGGATCTTCACTGACTGGGGTGGTGGTGGTAGCCATCTGAGTGGCCAGGACTGGTGAGCAATGGATGTTACTGACAGTGCTAGGTGCACTGATTGTGGAGCCAGTGATTATCTGTGGTGTTTCCGCTGGGGTGGGAGGTGTGGGTCCAGTGAGCCCAACCGTAGACGTCTGCCCAGGCTGACCAGATGGGCCAGGACGGTCGTCGACGTCCACTGGTTCGGGAGCATTGGCATCACTGAGATCTTCATCTTGTTCCTGGGTTGGAGAGGGACTCTGGTGGCTTTCCTGCCTCTGCTCAGATGCAGTGGTGGATTTGCCTGTTGAGAAATGAAAAACATAATCAATGGTAGAATTGAGGTAGGTACATCGAAGTTGTTTGTGTCTGGTTAATTGTGGAGCTAGAAGGGATAAAGAGTAATTAGTTATTACTTCAGTCAGCAAAGAGTATGGAGTTGCATTTGGTTACTAGACATTACTTAACATTCAGTCCATGTGTCTGAATTCATCATCTCATTGGAAGTGATGCTAAATGTTCTTTGGGGTTTGGAGATAGACGTAACATCTCCAACACTCAGCTACACACACAATGTAGTCATATCCTGCGTATTTGCCAATTCCAAAGCATCTTTAGGTCAAATTCAGGCCAACAGGCATGTTGGTTGTATAAGTGGCATAGTTCATATTGCTAGGAATCTATAGTCAGTTGGTCACCTGGCATTGGAATTGAGCTGTGTGTCTTTCATGGCTGACATCTATGAGGGGTACTCCGTAGTTATGTCGTGACTGAGGCCATCAATAGTTTGAGTTGATGTGTCAGGGACCTCCATCAAGCAAAGTGTTCATGTGTATTTGTGGTGAACCTTGTCTGTACTTTACACATTTCATGACTAGTGTAGCTCAGTAGTAAGATGGCCAACAAGTGAGAAGGGCCACAAGCAGTCTAGCATTTTGGTTAGAGTTGGGATGACAGGGTCTCATGGTAGTTGTAGACAGTTCAATCTCACTTTAGCAACAGTTGAGTAAAGGTAAGCTGCAAGACTGGTGTAGCTCAGTACTAAAATGGCCGACAAATGAAAAGGGCCACAAGCAGTCTAGCATTTTGATTAGAGTTGGGATGACAAGGCCTCATGGTAGTTGGGGTAGCTTTTCTATCTCTACTTCCCAACAGTTGAGAAAACGTAAGGTAACTGACTACTGTAGCTCAGCAGTAAGATGTCTGACAAGTGAGAAGGGGCAAAAGGAGTCTAGCATTTTGGTTTGAATTTGAATGACAAGGCCTCATGATAGTTGTAGACAGTTCAATTTCACTTTAGCAACAGTTGAGAAAAGGCAAGGTTCCTGACTAGTGTAGCTCAGTAGTAAGATGGCGGACAGGTGAGAAGGGGGGTAAGGAGTGTCGCTCTTAATTGGAGTGGCAAGGACTCATGGTAGGTGTAGCCAGTTCAGTCGCACCTTACCAACAGTTGAGAAAAGGTAAGGTGAATGACTAGTGTTGATCAGTAGTAAGATGGCTGACAGGTGAGAAGGGGCAAAAGGAGTCTAGCATTTTGGTTAGAGTTGGGTTGACAAGGCCTCATGGTAGTTGTAGACAGTTCAATCTCACTTTAGCAACAGTTGAGAAAAGGTAAGGTGCCTGACTAGTTTAGCTCAGTAGTAAGATGACTGACAGGTCAGAAGAGGGGTAAGGAGTGTCGCCTCTTAGTTGGAGTGACAAGACCTCATGGTAGTTGGTGACAGTTTAATCTCACTTTAGCAACAGTTGAGTAAAGGTAAGCTGCATGACTAGCGTAGCTCAGTAGTAAGATGGCAGACAAGTGAGAAGGGCCACAAGCAGTCTAGCATTTTGGTTAGATTAAGGATGACAAGGCCTCATGGTAGTTGAGGTAGCTTTTCAATCTCTGCTTCCCAACAGTTGAGAAAAGGTAAAGTGCCTGACTTGTGTAGCTCAATAGTAAGATGTCCGACAAGTGAGAAATGGCCAAAAGGAGTCTAGAATTTTGGTTTAATTGGGATGACAGGGCCTCATGGTAGTTATAGGCAGTTCAATCTCACTTTAGCAGCAGTTGAGAAAAGGTAAGCTGCCTCACTATGGTAACTCAGTACTAAGATGGCCGGCAGGTGAGAAGGTGGGTTAGGAGTGTTGCATCTTAGTTGGAGTGACAAGGCCTCATGGTAGTTGTAGATAGTTCAATCTCACTTTAGCAACAGTTGAGTAAAGGTAAGCTGCATGACTAGTATAGCTCAGTAGTAAGATGACCGACAAGTGAGAAGGGCAACAAGCAGTCTAGCATTTTGATTAGAGTTGAGATGACAAGAACTCATGGTAGCTTTTCTATCTCTACTTCCCTAAAGTTGAGAAAAGGTAAGGTGTCTGACTAGTGTAGCTCAGTAGTAAGATGTCCGGCAAGTGAGAAGGGGCAAAAGGAATCTAGCATTTTGGTTTGAATTGGGATGACAAGGCCTCATGGTAGTTGTCAACAGTTCAATCTCACTTTGACAACAGTTAAGAAAAAGTAAGGTGCCTGACTAGTGTAGCTCAGTAGTAAGATGGCCTACAAGTGAAAAGGGGGGTAAGGAGTGTTGTCTCTTAGTTGGAGTGACAAGGCCTCATGGTAGCGCAGACAGTTCAATTTCACCTTAGCAACAGTTGAGAAAAGGTAAGGTGTCTGACTAGTATAGCTCAGTAGTAATATGGCCGACAAGTGAGAAGAGGCAAAAGGAGTCTATATTTTTTGGTTAGAGTTGGGATGACAAGGCTTCATGGTAGTTGAAGACAGTTCAATCTCACTTTAGCAACAGTTGAGAAAAGGTAAGGTGCGTATTTAGTGTAACTCAATAGTAAGATGACCGACAGGTGAGGATTCTAGCATTTTGGTTAGAGTTGGGATAACAAGGCCTCATTGTGGCTTGGGTAGCTTTTCTATCTCTACTTCCCAACAGTTGACAAAGGGTAAGGTGCCTGACTAGTGTAGCTCAGTAGTAAGATGGCCGACAAGTGAGAAGGGGCAAAAGGAGTCTAGCATCTTGGTTTGAATTGGGATGACAAGTCCTCACGGTAGTTGGGGTAGCTTTACTATCGCTATCGCTACATCCCAACAGTTGCATAAAGGTAAGCTGCCTGACTAGTGTAGCTCAGTAGTAAGATGGCCAACAAGTGAGAAGGGCCACACGTAGTCTAGCATTTTGGTTAGAGTTGGGATGACAAGGCCTCATGGTAGTTGGGTAGCTTTTCTGTCTCAACTTCGCAACAGATGAGAAAAGGTAAGGTGCCGGACTAGTGTAGCTCAGTAGTAAGATGGCCAACAAGTGAGAAGGGGCACAAGTAGTCTAACGTCTTATTTGGAGTTGGATTGACAAGGCCTCATGGTAGCTGTAGTCAGTTCTATGCAACTTTTTCAACACTTGACGAACTTTAAGTGTACCATAGCTGTTGACGTCATGCATTTGTGACGGACCATACTTTGCCATATTGCAACATGTCAAGGGTCCTGGGCTTTTAATGGTGCTGCTCTTACAGACAGCATTGCAACATGTGACGGGTCAGCGATTTGTAGACATGTGGTGTCATATGCACCAATACTCATTACCACAGAAAAGCAGACATCTCAGATACTTTCTATGTTGCATGGTATGAGAGTAGATGTAGAAGACGATAGCAAAGGAAGAGTTGCTAACAAACAGGACATTGTGATATTGTGTCAGTTGTTGAAGTGTAACTTACCAGAGTCCAGTCTCCCAGGTATTCCTGACAAGCCCTCAGTTTGCAGGATGGCCAAGACTTCCCTGGGCACGAGTTGCAGTGGTGCACTGGGAGGGCCACCACCAGTCCTCTGTGCCTCCAGGTGGTGGCTTTTGTACTTGCCACGCACCTTCTGCCTGAGGTTGTTCCACCTCTTCCTGATGCCGCCCTGTGTGCGCAGGGTGGTACCAACAGCATTCACTCTGTTGACTATCCTGTCCCACATTTCTGCTTTCCTAGTGTGAGGAGTATGCTGGACTTGGGCTCCAAAAATATGGAGTTTTACTCTTTCATCCACCATGACTATCAACTCTTGTTCAGTGTTGGCAGGTGTTTTTTGGGGGGGCCATGGTGATAAAACCAAAACAAAAGTGTGAGTGGGTTGAAGGGAGAAATACAGACAAGGGATGTGCCAAAACAGTGTCAAGAAGCAAAACTTAAAGGTGGTGGAGAGTGCTAAATGTGAAGATAAAAAAAGGGGTGTCTACTCCAACAAATGCAGTAAATGGCTGTCTGTCTGTCTTGCTGTGCTGCAGTTTGGAAACAAAGGATGCTGTTCAGTGATGGGGTTTGTTTTATGGTGTGATTTACAGCTGTCTCCACTTGCCAAAGCACATCTGGTGTGTTCTTTTAGAATCCATCCAATGGTCAGTGTTGTTTTTTTGTTCCTTTTGCACGAACCCCTGCAGTCGGGCAACCGCTGTGAGACCACCAGTATGTATGAGTGGTCGTAATACGCTCAGCGGCAGGACCGCTGGCCTGGCAGCGACTGCCGATGAACCGCCAACATTTTGGACCTTGCAGGACCGCTGGGTGAACAGTCATGCCAGCAGTCTGAGATTCAGACTGCACAACTCGTAATAGGGCAGTCGGTCGGGCGCTGCCGCAGTGCGGGCCTGGGAGTGGCGGCCGCGGTTCTCTGGCAGTCAGCGGTAAAACTCATAATCAGGCACTTAGCAGCATTTTTATTGGCATGCAATGGAAGGCCCCGCAGAAAAGTTGGTCATATTTCAGTTGCTTTTTTCTGCATTTGGTTCCTACACTGGTGCTAAAATGAGGTGAAACCTTTTGCCCAGGAAGTATTATCATATTTTGAAATCACAAAATAATGAAGTAATACCATCAAACAACATGTGCTGTATTATGCCACATAATTTGCCTTTTCTTGCCACATAACTTAATCAACCCTGCCGCATAATTGGGTGCTTACCTGCTGCATAATAACAATGACCTTGGTGATAGCACTCTGTGTATTCACACGGAGCATGCCTGCACACAAAGTTGAAGAGGTTACAATGTGAATGCTTCTTGAGATCAAAGGTACATTTTTGGCTTTAGGAAATTAGTTTTATACTGGCAAAGGCCCAGCAGCTGCCCTAACATTAACGTTTTCCATAAGCCATGAAAAATGTATGCTGTGGCATTGGGTATGTGGAAAGATGAAGTAATACTGTGTCCTTTTTCATCTTTTTTTATAGTGTCTTTGGAGAACCTGAATATTCAGCAAAAAAGATTGTTAATTTCGTGTTCATTTACTGTTTCACACATCTCACACATGCACACACCCACTGACTGATTTAGAACACTACTTCTCAAAAGTGTCAATTACTACATCTGTAGTCTCTCTCTAGAGAGTCCAGTGGGTCCCCAATTGGTTTACAGAGGCAAAAGTAGATATTACTAACGCTCTATTTGTGGTATTGTGGGCAAACAGTTAGGCTTATCAGAGTGTAGTGCCAAGCATTTGTTGTACTCATAGAGGTAATAAATGAGACACACACTCAAAGAATAAATCTGAGATCAATTTAGAAAGATAACAATTCTTTTTATATATATTTTTTAACCAAGAACTACGTTCAAAGGTAAGTACTGTATTTCTTATGAATTTTCAAAGATAAGCAAATAGTTTAAAGTCGTGCGCAATTACGCACCATACAATCCTACGGGAGGAATAAGCAGGTAGGTAAAGCACACCGCACAGACAGTTGTAGAGGTTCACCTTCCGGGTTTAGGGTAGCATGAAGCCAAGGTTCAATGTTCTATCAACAGTTTGTTGAGTGCAACTCAAATTGTGTTGGGAGCAGGGAATTGGTGGAGTTGGTATCTGGTGAGCTATGGGGAAGGGGAGTCCTCTAAAGACAGGCTGCACAGGGGGATTTGCGGGCAAGTCCAAGAGCTCCCAAATGGGAGTTAGGGTCACAAGGGCCTTAGGGACAAGGGAGTACAGCCGGTTTGTCATTACCCAGTCTGGGCTGGTAGGGTGTACTGCAGGTAGGTTAGTTGGCACCGGTGCATAAAGGTGCTCCTCGCAGTCAGGGGCCAACAGCTGGCTGGGGCAAATGCAGGACAGATGGGCCACTCTCAAAGTGGGTCTCAGGGGTCTTGATGTCCCTCGGCAGCTGCTGGGCTCTGGTACAGTTGGAGTCCCAAATGGACTCTTTATGTCGGTTTTAGTTGCAGGGCATCCTGTACCCCGGGGATTGGTACTGCACTCAGCAGCTCTTCTTTGTCCTCTTCATCTTTAGGTCCATCAAATCTGAAGTTCTGGGTCGAGGGGTGCCACCTAAATACTTAATTTAGGGCCTTAAGGGGAGTACCAGGTATTAGCCAATGGGCTACCTACCTTTAGGGTGACTACACCCTCTATCTGACCACTTCTTGTGGGAAGTGGGCATATCCCTGACCCTAATTCTCTCCAAAACAAGTTGAAGGATTCTAAAAAGTGGGGTCCACATCAGCTGCCCCATCTTAGGGGTGGTGCTGGCTAAGTGTGGGCATCTAACTTATTTTCCCGCCTGTCGTCCCGCCAAAATGTGGGGACAGGACGGGGTTTGGCATCTTCCACTAGCTGGAGAGGCCTGGGTCGCATTTCAAAGGTGGCATGGCATTTGAAGTTTCCTGCCCTGGAAGGCAGTTCCTGCTTGGACGAGGTGTGAACATCTCCGCCCAGAGCAGGCTTTGTTCCTGGCCTCTGAGAGTAAAGTCTCTCACTCCAGGAGGCCAGAAGCATGTCTAGTGGTGGCAGGCGGGTCGAGACCAGCCAGTCAGCACACTAGTAGTCAGCAGGTTTTCAGGGGGCACCTCCAAGGTACCCTCTGTGTGCATTTATTAATAAATCAAGCACTGGCATCAGTATGGGTTTATTAAAACAAGGTGTTTGGTACAAAACACCTTGGGGTACAGTGAAGCCATCATGGATCTGGGGTACTCGTAATGATGAGTGCCCGGGCCATGTACTCGTTATTGCTTCACTGTTCACTTACAATGTCTAAGAATGGACTTAGACAATGCAGAGTCATATCTGCTCAGGCAATTATGACCACACATGGGATATAGTGCACCCTGCCTTTGGGCTGTAAGGCCTGCTGTAGCGGTGACTTACCTATATCTCATACAGTGTCTGCAGGCATGGCACACAGGGCTGTGTGCCATGTTGACTCTTTGGTTTTGTCTGCACCAAGACACTCAGCCTGCAATGGCAGTTTGCATGATCTTGGTGAGGGGTCCCTAGGGTGGCACAATTTGTGCTTCAGCCCTAGAGAAGCTTCTTTAGGCCCAATGCCCTAGGTACCAGTGGTACCACTTACTAGAGACTTACAAGGGATCAATCCTAAAGGTTTGCCAATTGTGGAAAAATAGTACAGTTTAGGGAACAAACACTGGTGCTGGAGACCTGGTTAGCAGGAAACCAGTACATTCTCAGTCAAAATTGCACCAGATACCTGCCAAAAAGTGGGGGGTAACCATGTTAAAAGGGGCACTTTCCTACACAACCCCCCAAACGAAAGAGGATGATACTAACCTTTCCCAGGAGAGTCTTCATTGTCTAAGTGGAAGAATCTAGAAAGGCCATCTGCATTGGCATCGTCAGTCCCAGGTCTGTGTTCTACTGTAAAGTCCATTCCCTGTAGGGATATGGATCACCTAAACAATGTGGGTTTTCACCTTTCATCTGCATAAGCCATCTGAGAGGTCTGTGGTCAGTTTGAACAAGGAAGTGAGTCCCAAACAGATCTGGTCTCAACATCCTCAGGGACCAAACCACAGTAAAGGCTTCCCTCTCAATGGCACTCCAACTCTGTTACCTAGAGAGTAACCTTCTACTTATAAAGGGTACAGGCTGGTCATGGCCATCATCGTTGGTTTGGGATAGGACCGCTCCTATCCCTTGCTCAGAGGCATCAGTCTGCACAATGAACTGTCTAGAGTAATCTGGGGCTTTGAGAATGGGTGCTGAGCACTTTGTCTATCTCAGGGTGCACATTGCCTATTTCAGGGTGTCAAAAGCCTTTTGACAACTAACTGTCCAGTTTACCTTTTTAGGTTTAACTTTGTTTTTATTGACATTCTGCAATAAGAGAATAGCATACATTTCCAGAAATCATACAAAGCCTCAATGTCACAGCCCCTTAGTGGGCATAGGAGCCCACGAATGTGCACTAAGTGAGGGTGCCCCGCCACCTTGCTCCCCCCTAAAGCCACGAGATAGTCCATAGAGTCTCTGCGTAGGCCGGAATCATATAAATTCACATTTCTACAGCAATGTCTAATAAAAGAAGAAAAGGAAACAGAACACCCAAAACAAAGAACAGTCCCCTCCCTCCCCCTCCCTCCCCCCCGTACTGGTGTGCTTAAGACCCAACTCGCTTAGAGCACTATATCTGACAGGAAAGCAGGTGGAAATCATGATGCCAAGGTTGTTGGATCGGGGCCCGTGAGTCTGAGGAGGCAAAGGTATCTTGGGCATGTAATCCCATTCATTTCAGAAGCCAGCAGTGATACTATTGGTTGCCATAGGTCGTTAAAGTTCGCTCTGGTATTAGTGAGAGAGGCCTGTATCCGTTCCATCCCTAAAATATGCCATAACCTGTGTAGCCACCCTATGCGTGTCGGTCGTGTCTGCGTCCCCCAATGCGGTAAGATGTTTTGGAGTGCTGCTCCCAAGACCAACCCCATTTGCTTCACCCTTCTAGATCGGAGTGGATATGTCAGAGGGTTGGGCAGACCTGACACTACATAGGCGGGGAGCCGCGGGATCTAAGTCTCAAACTGTTGGTCTACTTCATCCAGGATCGTCGTCCAATAGGTAGATAGCTCCCTACACTCCCACAACAGGTGAACCAGCATGCCCTCCTCTCCACATCCCCTCCAGGAAGTCGGACTACGGTCAGGGTTTCCCCTATTAAGGCGAACCGGGGTCAGGTACCAGTACGTGGCTATCTTGACTGCAGTCTCCCTACTGGCAGTGCTGCGAGCGGTATGATGAGCACGGTAGTAAATGTCATTCCATTCTTTGACGGAGAGATCCCGTCCCAATTCCTTCGCCCAACGTCTTTGACTAGCCGTGCTCGCTGCCGGGGCTGGAAGCCGCAACATGTCATACAACTCAGAGATCATCTTCTTGTTAGTGTGTTTGATTAGGAGCCAACGTTCATACTTCATCAGCTTCCTGCTCACGTTCGGCCGCACTTCCGTGTGGAGGACCCAGTGGTGGAGCTGTAGGTAGTGATACCTCTCCGTTTCCGGGAGGTCATAGTCTGACTGTAATTCCGAGAAGGGGATGATTCCGTCTATGTCAAAGAATTGTCCTGCCGCCCTGCATTCCGTTTCCCGCCAGCCCGCGAACGCCCTTTCGTCGATCCCCGGAGAAAATTCTTGATTGTCCAGAAGAGGAGTCATAGGCGAGGGAAAGGATGTCAGACCCCGCTTAACAGCCACCCCGTCCCAGACTCTGAGAAGTGTGTGTGTGATGGGTGAGCCCGTTAGATTTGGAGGTCTATCTGCTCTCTTGCGGAAAGGGCCTTCCAGAGAGAAAGCTTGGCCAGCGCCCTGTCCTGGAACAACCACCGCTTCTCAGATTCCGATCTGCTCCATTCAACCAGATATCGTAACTGTGTTGCTTGGAAATAATCCAGCATATTTGGGATCCCCAACCCACCTTCATTGGGCCGTAGGTAGCCCAGCTATTTACGCATCCGAGGTTGTGCCCCTGCCCAGACGAACTGTTGTATTGCTTGTTGTAATTTCTGAAGAGTACCTGGCGGGGGCCATATCGGAATTGTCTGAAAGAGATATGGTGCTTTGGGAAGGATGGACATTTTAATTGCCGCCACCCGCCCCAGGAGCGACAATTGATGATGTTTCCATTGTTGTAGTTCCTTGAGGATCTGGGTGGTTAACTTGGAATAATTGAGCTTGACCGTCTGTGGCACAGATGATGCCAATTCCACCCCCAAGTAAGGGATTGATGACCTGGTCTGTATCCCTGCATAGGGAGCTCTGCCTGCTGCCGGGTCATTCCCATTCTGGTTCAACCAAAGAATCATGGACTTTCCAACATTGACCCGGAAGCCCGAGACCCGTCCAAAGGCCTCCAGTTCCTGCAGGAATGCCGGCACTGAGCGCGCTGGCGTTTCGAGGGAAGCGATGATGTCATCCGCATAGAGACTGATTGCATGTCTCTCCCCAACGAATGGAATGCCCAGTATGTCAGGATTGTCTCGTACCTTCTGAGCGAGCGGCTCAACATAGAGGGCAAAGAGTAGAGGCGACAGTGGGCACCCCTGTCGGGTCCCTCTCTGAATCTCGAAGGGATTAGATGATACCCTATTCACCCTGATAGTCGCCGTGGGCTTGCTGTAGCAGCTCGATACCCAGGCCAAAATGAATCAGTGCCTTGTCCAGGAAAGACTAATCCACTCAGTCAAACGCCTTCTCGGCATCGACCGACAATAGGAGAGCATCCATGCCGGTGCGGTGGGCTTTATCCACCAAATGGAGAACACGTTTGGTGTTGTCACTGCTCTGTCTATTGTGAATAAATCTGGACTGATCCGGTTCAATGATGCCCAGCATGAGATGACCCAGTCTAGCCGCCAACACCCCCGTGAACAGTTTCAGATCTACATTGAGTAGTGACACCGGGCGATAGGAGCTACATAGGGATTTATCCTTCCCGGGTTTGGGCAATACTACTATGGACGCTGCTAGCATCTCCGAGGGGATCGCCCCCAGGCCAGTAAAGGAATTGAAAAGCCTTGTCAATAGCGGAGCCATCACTTGGCAGAAGGATTTATAGAACCCGTCAAAAAAGCCATCAGGTCCTAGTGATTTCAATAGTTTGAGGCGCGAAATTGCCCCTATCACTTCCTCCACTCGTATGGGGGACTCCAACAAGTCCGTGCTCCCCGGCTCTAGAGCCGTTATGCGTACATCCTGGAGGAAGGCGTCAATGCTGGAGCTTGGGGGGGTGTCCTTGCGGTAAAGCTCGGCATAGAATGTTTGGAAGACCTTCGCTATCTCTTCATCCCCGCTCACTGTCTCCCCTGAGCTGGCTCTGAGGGATTGAACTTTCGTCTGCAGGGTGCGGGGTCTCAATTTGCTCACAAGCATGCGCCCCGTTTTGTCTCCCCCAATATAGTAGGAGTGCTTGAGTCTAAGCGCTGCATATTCAGCCCTGTCCAAGTCGAGGCCCGCTAATTGGGCCCGAGCCACTTTCAGCTGGCGCCAATCTCTTGGCGCCCCAGTCCTACTGTGTACCCTCTCCAACTCGAGCACTTGTGCTGTGATCTGTTCTCTCTTGGCCTGGCGGTCCTTGTTTTCAGCAGCAGAGATCGCAATCAACTCCCCCCTCACCACTGCCTTAAGGGCCCCCCATAGTGTAGCCAGTGAGACATCGGGAGAGTCATTCAGGTCTAAGTAGTCTGTGATGCATTTGAGGATCTGTTCCTGTGTCTCCGCTTTGTGTAGCATGCCCTCCCGCAATCTCCAGCCCCCGGATTTCCTGCATGGTTGGGGTACTCTCAGTGTCACCGTCACCGCATCATGGTCCGAGAGTGCCGCTGGCGTGATGTCGACATCCCTCACCAGGGTTCCAAGTTCCTGCGTACCCAACAAATGGTCCAGCCTAGCGTATGTTCCGTGGGTGTGTGAATAGAAAGAGAATTGAGTGGTGTGTGAGTGAGCTGCCCGCCACAGGTCAACCAGTCCTCTGCTCTGTAGCCACTCCCGTCCCTCCCGGGACAATGCCCCAGTCTGCGTGTACCTCTGGCTGGATCTGTCCGCTGTCGTGTCCATTACTAAATTTAAGTCCCCCCTGACAATTATCCATCGCTCTTGCGCTCATAGGACCTCCGAGAGGGCTGCTTTCAGGAACTTTTCTTGCCCTGAGTTGGTCGCATAAATAGACCCCACTACCATGGGCGAACCCCCCAACCAGAGTTTATAGGCTATGAGGCGCCCCTTAATTTCCGCCACCTTGTCCCCTACTGTCCCAGCAAAACGCCGAGCCACTAGGATTGCCACCCCTGTCTTTTGTCTTGTGTGGAGGAAAAGAGTTGTTGGGGGAATGCCCTGGATCGCATCCGGTGCCAGTCCTTGGAAAAGAGGTGAGTCTCCTGAAGAAGACATACATCCGCCCCGAATGTTCTAAGAATGACAAAATGGCTCTCCGCTTGTTGGGGTTATTCAGGCCCTTTACATTCAGAGTGAGAATGCTTAATGGAGAGTGTGTCATGGGATATGACTGCAAGAGGTTGGCGGTGATGTCGTACTGTCTCCCCCCACTATCAGACTTGTGCCCTCTGCTCCCTCGCTCTGGAGCTGCCCTGGCCATCGCTTATTCAACTGGATCCCCTGTCGTAGCACACCATTTCCCCCCACCCCCACCCCCTCCCTAACCCAAAAATGAACTCCCCAACCCCCATATTGTCCAGTGCCCGCAGGGTCTCAATCGCGCGCACCTGGAAAAATGAAGGAACAGGGACATGTCGTGGCCCCGCCTCCCCCCTCCCAGCACCCTCCCCCGGCTATGCATAATACACTTGCTTGCAGCAGTCCCTTCGAATCTCAAGAGCTATCTTGGGATGCTGTATCTTTGAGGACCGTCTCCAGCACTGCTTGTCGCTCCCGCTCGATGGTAGTATGATCTGGCCCCCGCGCGCTGGACTGAAGGCGTCTCCGTCCCACTCTCTGCCACTGCTCTCTTGCCGCTTTCCGATCCGGACTGGACCTCTCTTCGGGGCTGTGGACTGGCAGACCTAATAACTTGCATGCCTCCTGTAGTGATTTAATCTGGTGCAGCTTGCCGTCCCACTTGAATATTAACCGGAACGGATGACCCCAAGAGTATGCCACTCCTTTTTCTCGAAGATGTGAGGTCACCTCTTTAAACTCCCGTCTCTTCTGTAGCATGATAGCTGCTAAGTCCTGATAGAGGGCGAGAGAGTGGCCCTGGTATGTAATTGGTTGCTTCGCCCTGGCCTCTCTAAGGATGCGTTCCTTGAGGGGATAGTCAGGCAAGAAAGCCAGAATGTCTGGTGGCGGCGCCGGGGCCCTTCTTCTCAGCCCCACTCGGTGGGTCCTGTCTATGCGGATCTCCAGGTCCGGCGTGGCTCCGAGGATATCGCGAAACAGTTACCGTACCCTCTGCATCCAATGGAACCCCCCTCACTCGAATGTTATTCCGCCGAGAGCGGTTTTCGAGATCCTCTGTGTGGGCCTGTAAGTCTATGTGCTGTTCCCTCAGGCGCAGCATCTCCTGCTGGAGCTGTGTTACCTCTTCCTCCCTGGCCTGGTCTTGGTCTTCAATGGCGGCCACCCGCTCTCCGATCGCATCCACATCTCTGCGGATCTCTTTCACCTCTCCCGCCACATCGCTCCTCAGTGTGTGGAAGTCGTATCGTAGGGTATTGAATAATGTCTCCAGGAAGGACCGAGTGATCGGGGCTTCCACGCCCTCCGACCCCATGTGGAGCTGGCTCGGATGTGCGGTCTGATCGTCTCCCCCCCCGGTTTGCAGGGGCTTGGTTAGCATATCCTTTAAGGATCTGTCCTTCTTCCCCCGCATTGAGGACGTGTTGGCGGTGCAGGTAAAGGGCTGTTGAATGGCTGTCCGTGCCCACCCTCTGCTCCAGGCACAGTAAACCCTTCGCGGTCCGCACCAAGGCGCTGTACTAGTGATGCCTTAGAGTTGATGCGACCTCAGTGTGCCCTCCTTCTCTGGGGATTCCGCAGTCCAGGCGCCCTCCCTCAGTGCCGGAGCTATGGACAGCCCCACACCCAGGTTGGTACGTATTGGGTGGGTGCCGTCCTCCTCTCCACTTTTGGTTTGCTTGCTGGTCTCTGCGGCTGCCGCCAGCGCTGGTTTGCCTCCTCCCTGTGAGCCGCCTCCCTGACAAGAGCTGCACCCAGGAGGGCGCGAACCATGAACCACTGCCTCCGGGTCGTTTGTCCCTCTCCTCAGCGTCGCTACTCCCAATCAAGGACCGCCACTAGTGCCCAGTCTGCGAGGACGGCGTAGCTCGTAATAGGCCGTGGGCGGCGTGCCCCGACTCCGGGATAGGCCTGCGGCATCCGTGGCTTCCCCCCTTGGCCTTCAGCTTGTGGGTCCCCCTTCTTCTCCGTCTCGGGGCCCAATTCGCTCTTCTGTTCCCGGAAAATCACTTAGGCCCCATCCTCCAGCCCTGCTGCCCACGCCAACCACCGTCGACTGGGCCCCGCCGATGCAGCCTCTGCTTTGCGTTGCTCACCCAACCTCGGGGCCTCCTCCTCTGGCCCTCTCGAATTGCTGAGGCCGATGAGGCTCTCTGGCCGCTCCGGCGCCCCCCGGGTGTGCTCCCAAGAGGTCGCTTACTCCATCTAGGGCCTGGGTCGGCCCCACAAGCCCCAGACTTCCAGGCCTCACGGCTCCTACTAGCTCGCCGCTCCCGCCGGTCTGCCCGCGTGTTCACTATTCCGGCCTGCCATCCTACTGTCAATTCCACCAGTGCTAGCCGAGGCGTCCGGCCGAGATCCCTCTGGGCTGACCAGGACCTCCGCAGCCCACAGAGCCATCTCTTCCTCTGGTTGCTCAAGCCTCTCGCCGCCCTCTAGATCTCACGCCGCGCGGGGCCCTGCTCCTATGACCCCGGATTCCTCCTTTCTGCAGCGCTTTGGGCCCCCGGCGCCAGCCGATTGACTGGCCGATGCCTAGGGGCCGTAATCCGATGCGGGGTCACTCCCCCTGCACTGCCACCGCCACCTCTCTCCAGGGCTCCGCGCGGCCCGCTAGGCCCGCTTGTCTTCTCCTCGCCTCTCTCGGCCAGACTCCCGACCGCCCCTTGTCACCACTGGACGCTGCACGGGGCCCCCGGCGAGTCTCTCACCTTCGATAGCTGTGGCGGTCGGGTGCTGAGCTGCTCTCTGAGGGCTTGCGGTTCTCCCGAGCTCGTCCGCCGATCGCCGCTCTCCGCTACTTCTCGTCTAGCTGGTGGCGGCCACCATTTTCTCCCACCATGCGCCTGTCGTGCCCCGCGTGCGGGTGCCAGCTCTCCGGTCTCCAGCCCCGTTTTCACTGAAATAGAGAGCGCTGTCGGGCCGGAGATGTGTCCCTTCTTACTTCCGAGTTTTTGGGGGCTGCATTTCACAGGGATGAGCGGATTTGGACGCTCAGGAGCGGGGAGACGATGCGGAGCACGTCCTACCCGCTCGCCATCTTGGCCACGCCCGTCCAGTTTACCTTTTTAGACATTTTGTTGGAGGGGAGTTCTGTGAGGGGCAGACAAGTGAGAAGGGCCACAAGCAGTCTAGCATTTTGGTTAGATTAAGGATGACAAGGCCTCATGGTAGTTGAGGTAGCTTTTCAATCTCTGCTTCCCAACAGTTGAGAAAATGTAAAGTGCCTGACTTGTGTAGCTCAATAGTAAGATGTCAGACAAGTGAGAAATGGCCAAAAGGAGTCTAGAATTTTGGTTTAATTGGGATGACAGGGCCTCATGGTAGTTATAGGCAGTTCAATCTCACTTTAGCAGCAGTTGAGAAAAGGTAAGCTGCCTCACTATGGTAACTCAGTACTAAGATGGCCGGCAGGTGAGAAGGTGGGTTAGGAGTGTTGCATCTTAGTTGGAGTGACAAGGCCTCATGGTAGTTGTAGATAGTTCAATCTCACTTTAGCAACAGTTGAGTAAGGGTAAGCTGCATGACTAGTATAGCTCAGTAGTAAGATGACCGACAAGTGAGAAGGGCAACAAGCAGTCTAGCATTTTGATTAGAGTTGAGATGACAAGAACTCATGGTAGCTTTTCTATCTCTACTTCCCTAAAGTTGAGAAAAGGTAAGGTGTCTGACTAGTGTAGCTCAGTAGTAAGATGTCCGGCAAGTGAGAAGGGGCAAAAAGAATCTAGCATTTAGGTTTGAATTGGGATGACAAGGCCTCATGTTAGTTGTCGACAGTTCGATCTCACTTTGACAACAGTTAAGAAAAAGTAAGGTGCCTGACTAGTATAGCTCAGTAGTAAGATGGCCTACAAGTGAAAAGGGGGGTAAGGAGTGTTGTCTCTTAGTTGGAGTGACAAGGCCTCATGGTAGCGTAGACTGTTCAATTTCACCTTAGCAGCAGTTGAGAAAAGGTAAGGTGTCTGACTAGTATAGCTCAGTAGTAAAATGGCCGACAAGTGAGAAGAGGTAAAAGGAGTCTAGCATCTTGGTTTGAATTGGGATGACAAGGCCTCACGGTAGTTGGGGTAGCTTTACTATCGCTACATCCCAACAGTTGCATAAAGGTAAGCTGCCTGACTAGTGTAGCTCAGTAGTAAGATGGCCAACAAGTGAGAAGGGCCACACGTAGTCTAGCATTTTGGTTAGAGTTGGGATGACAAGGCCTCATGGTAGTTGGGTAGCTTTTCTATCTAAACTTCGCAACAGATGAGAAAAGGTAAGGTGCCGGACTAGTGTAGCTCAGTAGTAAGATGGCCGACAAGTGAGAAGGGGCACAAGTAGTCTAACGTCTTATTTGGAGTTGGATTGACAAGGCCTCATGGTAGCTGTAGTCAGTTCTATGCAACTTTTTCAACACTTGACGAACTTTAAGTGTACCATAGCTGTTGACGTCATGCATTTGTGACGGACCATACTTTGCCATATTGCAACATGTCAAGGGTCCTGGGCTCTTATTTTAATGGTGGTGCACTTACAGACAGCATTGCAACATGTGACGGGTCAGCGATTTGTAGGCATGTGGTGTCATATGCACCAATACTCATTACCACAGAAAAGCAGACATCTCAGATACTTTCTATGTTGCATGGTATGAGAGTAGATGTAGAGACGATAGCAAAGGAAGAGTTGCTAGCAAACAGGACATTGTGATATTGTGTCAGTTGTTGAAGTGTAACTTACCAGAGTCCAGTCTCCCAGGTATTCCTGACAAGCCCTCAGTTTGCAGGATGGCCAAGACTTCTACTCCCAGGGCACGAGTTGCAATGGTGCGCTGGGAGGGCCACCACCAGTCCTCTGTGCCTCCAGGTGGTGGCTTTTGTACTTGCCACGCACCTTCTGCCTGAGGTAGTTCCACCTCTTCCTGATGCCGCCCTGTGTGCGCAGGGTGGTACCAACAGCATTCACTCTGTTGACTATCCTGTCCCACATTTCTGCTTTCCTAGTGTGAGGAGTATGCTGGACTTGTGCTCCAAAAATATGGAGTTCTACTCTCATCCACCATGACTATCAACTCTTGTTCAGTGTTGGCAGGTGTTTTTGGGGGGGGCCATGGCGATAAAACCAAAAGAAAAGTGTGAGTGGGTTTAAGGGAGAAATACAGACAAGAGATGTGCCAAAACAGTGTCAAGAAGCAAAACTTAAAGGTGGTGGAGAGTGCTAAATGTGAAGATAAAAAAAGGGGTGTCTACTCCAACAAATGCAGTAAATGACTGTCTGTCTGTCTTGCTGTGCTGCAGTTTGGAAACAAAGGATGCTGTTCAGTGATGGGGTTTGTTTTATAGTGTGATTTACAGCTGTCTCCACTTGCCAAAGCACATCTGGTGTGTTCTTTTAGAATCCATCCAATGGTCAGTGTTGTTTTTTTGTTCCTTTTGCACGAACCCCTGCAGTCGGGCAACCGCTGTGAGACCACCAGTATGTATGAGTAGTCGTAATACGCTCAGTGGCAGGATCGCTGGCCTGGCAGCGACTGATGATGAACCGCCAACATTTTGGACCTTGCAGGACCGCTGGGTGAACAGTCATGCCAGCAGTCTGAGTTTCAGACTGCACAACTCGTAATAGGGCAGTCGGTCGGGCGCTGCCGCAGTGCGGGCCTGGAAGTGGCGGCCGCGGTTCTCTGGCAGTCAGCGGTAAAACTCATAATCAGGCACTTAGCAGCATTTTATTGGCATGCAATGGAAGGCCCCGCACAAAAGTTGGTCATATTTCAGTTGCTTTTTTCTGCATTTGGTTCCTACACTGGTGCTAAAATGAGGTGAAACCTTTGCCCAGGAAGTATTATCATGTTTTGAAATCACAAAATAATGAAGTAATACCATCAAACAACATGTGCTGTATTATGCCACATAATTTGCCTTTTCTTGCCACATAACTTAATCAACCCTGCCGCATAATTGGGTGCATACCTGCTGCATAATAACAATGACCTTGGTGATAGCACTCTGTGTATTCACACGGAGCATGCCTGCACACAAAGTTGAAGAGGTTACAATGTGAATGCTTCTTGAGATCAAAGGTACATTTTTGGCTTTAGGAAATTAGTTTTATACTGGCAAAGGCCCAGCAGCTGCCCTAACATTAACGTTTTCCATAAGCCATGAAAAATGTATGCTGTGGCATTGGGTATGTGGAAAGATGAAGTAATACTGTGTCCTTTTTCATCTTTTTATAGTGTCTTTGGAGAACCTGAATATTCAGCAAAAAGATTGTTAATTTCGTGTTCATTTACTGTTTCACACATCTCACACATGCACACACCCACTGACTGATTTAGAACACTACTTCTCAAAAGTGTCAATTACTACATCTGTAGTCTCTCTCTAGAGAGTCCAGTGGGTCCCCAATTGGTTTACAGAGGCAAAAGTAGATATTACTAACGCTCTATTTGTGGTATTGTGGGCAAACAGTTAGGCTTATCAGAGTATAGTGCCAAACATTTGTTGTACTCATAGAGGTAATAAATGAGACACACACTCAAAGAATAAATCTGAGATTAATTTAGAAAGATAACAATTCTTTTTATATATATTTTTTAACCAAGAACTACGTTCAAAGGTAAGTACTGTATTTCTTATGAATTTTCAAAGATAAGCAAATAGTTTAAAGTCGTGCGCAATTACGCACCATACAATCCTACGGGAGGAATAAGCAGGTAGTTAAAGCACACCGCACAGACAGTTGTAGAGGTTCACCTTCCGGGTTTAGGGTAGCATGAAGCCAAGGTTCAATGTTCTACCAACAGTTCGTTGAATGCATCTCAAATTGTGTTGGGAGCAGGGAATTGGTGGAGTTGGTAGCTGGTGAGCTATGGTGAAGGGGAGTCCTCTAAAGACAGGCTGCACAGGGGGACTTGCGGGCAAGTCCAATAGCTCCCAAATGGGAGTTAGGGTCACAAGGGCCTTAGGGACAAGGGAGTACAGCCGGTTTGTCATTACCCAGTCTGGGCTGGTAGGGTGTACTGCAGGTAGGTTAGTTGGCACCGGTGCATAAAGGTGCTCCTCACAGTCAGGGGCCAACAGCTGGCAGGGGCAAATTCAGGACAGATGGGCCACTCTCAAAGTGGGTCTCAGGGGTCTTGATGTCCCTCGGCAGCTGCTGGGCTCTGGTACAGTTGGAGTCCCAAATGGACTCTTTGATGTCAGTTTTAGTTGCAGGGCATCCTGTACCCCGGGGATTGGTACTGCACTCAGCAGCTCTTCTTTGTCCTCTTCATCTTTAGGTCCATCAAATCTGAAGTTCTGGGTCGAGGGGTGCCACCTAAATACTTAATTTAGGGCCTTAAGGGGAGTACCAGGTATTAGCCAATGGGCTACCTGCTTTTAGGGTGACTACACCCTCTATCTGACCACTTCTTGTGGGAAGTGGGCATATCCCTGACCCTAATTCTCTCCAACACAAGATGAAAGCTTCTAAAAAGTGGGTTCCACATCAGCTGCCCCACCTTAGGGGTGGTGCTGGCTAAGTGTGGGCATCTAACTTATTTTCCCGCCTGTCGTCCCGCCAAAATGTGGGGACAGGACGGGGTTTGGCATCTTCCACTAGCTGGAGAGGCCTGGGTCGCATTTCAAAGGTGGCATGGCATTTGAAGTTTCCTGCCCTGGAAGGCAGTTCCTGCTTGGACGAGGTGTGAACATCTCCGCCCAGAGCAGGCTTTGTTCCTGGCCTCTAAGAGTAAAGTCTCTCACTCCAGGAGGCCAGAAGCATGTCTAGTGGTGGCAGGCGGGTAGAGACCAGCCAGTCAGCACACTAGTAGTCAGCAGGTTTTTAGGGGGCACCTCTAAGGTACCCTCTGTGTGCATTTATTAATAAATCAAGCACTGGCATCAGTATGGGTTTATTAAAACAAGGTGTTTGGTACAAAACACCTTGGGGTACAGTGAAGCCATCATGGATCTGGGGTACTCGTAATGATGAGTGCCCGGGCCATGTACTCGTTATTGCTTCACTGTTCACTTACAATGTCTAAGTATGGACTTAGACAATGCAGAGTCATATCTGCTCAGGCAGATATGTCCACACATGGGATATAGTGCACCCTGCCTTTGGGCTGTAAGGCCTGCTGTAGCTGTGACTTACCTATGTCTCACAGAGTGTCTGCAGGCATGGCACACAGGGCTGTGTGCCATGTTGACTCTTTGGTTTTGTCTGCACCAAGACACTCAGCCTGCAATGGCAGTTTGCATGATCTTGGTGAGGGGTCCCTAGGGTGGCACAATTTGTGCTTCAGCCCTAGAGAAGCTTCTTTAGGCCCAATGCCCTAGGTACCATTGGTACCACTTACTAGAGACTTACAAGGGATCGATCCTAAAGGTTTGCCAATTGTGGAAAAATAGTACAGTTTAGGGAACAAACACTGGTGCTGGAGACCTGGTTAGCAGGAAACCAGTACATTCTCAGTCAAAATTGCACCAGATACCTGACAAAAAGTGGGGGGTAACCATGTTAAAAGGGGCACTTTCCTACACAACCCTCCCCAAATGAAAGAGGATGATACTACCCTTTCCCAGGAGAGTCTTCATTGTCTAAGTGGAAGAATCTAGAAAGGCCATCTGCATTGGCATCGTCAGTCCCAGGTCTGTGTTCTACTGTAAAGTCCATTCCCTGTAGGGATATGGATCACCTAAAAAATTTGGGTTTTCACCTTTCATCTGCATAAGCCATCTGAGAGGTCTGTGGTCGGTTTGAACAAGGAAGTGAGTCCCAAACAGATCTGGTCTCAACTTCCTCAGGGACCAAACCACAGTAAAGGCTTCCCTCTCAATGGTACTCCAACTCTGTTACCTAGAGAGTAACCTTCTACTTATAAAGGGTACAGGCTGGTCATGGCCATCATCGTAGGTTTGGGATAGGACCGCTCCTATCCCTTGCTCAGAGGCATCAGTCTGCACAATGAACTGTCTAGAGTAATCTGGGGCTTTGAGAATGGGTGCTGAGCACTTTGTCTATTTCAGGGTGCACATTGCCTATTTCAGGGTGTCAAAAGCCTTTTGACAACTAACTGTCCAGTTTACCTTTTTAGGTTTAACTTTGTTTTTATTGACATTCTGCAATAAGAGAATAGCATACATTTCCAGAAATCATAGAAAGCCTCAATGTCACAGCCCCTTAGTGGGCATAGGAACCCACCAATGTGCACTAAGTGAGGGTGCCCCACCACCTTGCTCCCCCCTAAAGCCATGAGATAGTCCATAGAGTCTCTGCGTAGTCCGGAATCATATAAATTCACATTTCTACAGCAATGTCTAATAAAAGAAGAAAAGGAAACAGAACACCCAAAACAAAGAACAGTCCCCTCCCCCCCATACTGGTGTGCTTAAGACCCAACTCGCTTAGAGCACTATATCTGACAGGAAAGCAGATGGAAATCATGATGCCAAGGTTGTTGGATCGGGGCCCGTGAGTCTGAGGAGGCAAAGGTATCTTGGGCATGTAATCTCATTCATTTCAGAAGCCAGCAGTGATACTATTGGTTGCCATAGGTCGTTAAAGTTCGCTCTGGTATTAGTGAGAGAGGCCTGTATCCGTTCCATCCCTAAAATATGCCATAACCTGTGTAGCCACCCTATGTGTGTCGGTCGTGTCTGCGTCCCCCAATGCGGTAAGATGTTTTGGAGTGCTGCTCCCAAGACCAACCCCATTTGCTTCACCCTTCTAGATCGTAGTGGATATGTCAGAGGGTTGGGCAGACCTAACACTACATAGGCCAGGAGCCGCGGGATCTGCGTCTCAAACTGTTGGTCTACTTCATCCAGGATCGTTGTCCAATATGTAGATAGCTCCCTACACTCCCACAACAGGTGAACCAGCGTGCCCTCCTCCCCACATCCCCTCCAGGAAGTCGGACTACGGTCAGGATTTCCCCTATTAAGGCGAACCGGGGTCAGGTACCAATACGTGGCTATCTTGACCGCAGTCTCCCTACTGGCAGTGCTGCGAGCGGTATGATGAGCACGGTAGTAAATGTCATTCCATTCTTTGATGGAGAGATCCCGTCTCAATTCCTTCGCCCACCGTCTTTGACTAGCCGTGCTCGCTGCCGGGGCTGGAAGCCGCAACATGTCATACAACTCAGAGATCATCTTCTTGTCAGTGTGTTTGGTTAGGAGCCAACGTTCATACTTCGTCAGCTTCCTGCTCACGTTCGGCCGCACTTCCGTGTGGAGGACCCAGTGGTTGAGCTGTAGGTAGTGATACCTCTCCGTTTCCGGGAGGTCATAGTCTGACTGTAATTCCGAGAAGGGGATGATTCCGTCTATGTCAAAGAATTGTCCTGCCGCCCTGCATTCCGTTTCCCGCCAGCCCGCGAACGCCCTTTCGTCCATCCCCGGAGAAAATTCTTGATTGTCCAGGAGAGGAGTCATAGGCGAGGGAAAGGATGTCAGACCCCGCTTAACAGCCACCCCGTCCCAGACTCTGAGAAGTGTGTGTGTGATGGGTGAGCCCGTTAGATTTGGAGGTCTATCTGCTCTCTTGAGGAAAGGGCCTTCCAGAGAGAAAGCTTGGCCAGCGCCCTGTCCTGGAACAACCACCGCTTCTCAGATTCCGATCTGCTCCATTCAACCAGATATCGTAACTGTGTTGCTTGGAAATAATCTAGCATATTTGGGATCCCCAACCCACCTTCATTGGGCCGTAGGTAGCCCAGCTCTTTACGCATCCGAGGTTGTGCCCCTGCCCAGACGAACTGTTGTATTGCTTGTTTTAATTTCTGAAGAGTACCTGGCGGGGCCATATCGAAATTGTCTGAAAGAGATATAGTCCTTTGGGAAGGATGGACATTTTAATTGCCGCCACCCACCCCAGGAGCGACAATTGATGATGTTTCCATTGTTGTAGTTCCTTGAGGATCTGGGTGGTTAACTTGGAATAATTGAGCTTGACCGTCGGTGGCACAGAGGATGCCAATTCCACCCCCAAGTAAGGGATTGATGACCTGGTCTGTATCCCTGCGTAGGGAGCTCTACCCGCTGCCGGGTCATTACCATTCTGGTTCAACCAAAGAATCATGGACTTTCCAACATTGACCCGGAAGCCCGAGACCCATCCAAAGGCCTCCAGTTCCTGCAGGAATGCCGGCACTGAGCGCGCTGGCGTTTCGAGGGAAGCGATGATGTCATCCGCATATAGACTGATTGCATGTCTCTCCCCGCCGAATGGAATGCCCAGTATGTCAGGATTGTCTCGTACCTTCTGAGCGAGCGGCTCAACATAGAGGGCAAAGAGTAGAGGCGACAGTGGGCACCCCTGTCGGGTCCCTCTCTGAATCTCGAAGGGATTAGATGATACCCCATTCACCCTGATAGTCGCCGTGGGCTTGCTGTAGCAGCTCGATACCCAGGCCAAAATGAATCAGTGCCTTGTCCAGGAAAGACCAATCCACTCGGTCAAACGCCTTCTCGGCATCGACCGACAATAGGAGAGCATCCATGCCGGTGCGGTGGGCTTTATCCACCAAATGAAGAACGCGTTTGGTGTTGTCACTGCTCTGTCTATTGTGAATAAATCTGGACTGATCCGGTTCAATGATACCCAGCATGAGAGGACCCAGTCTAGCCGCCAACACCCCCGTGAACAGTTTCAGATCTACATTGAGTAGTGACACCGGGCGATAGGAGCTACATAGGGATTTATCCTTCCCGGGTTTGGGCAATACTACTATGGACGCTGCTAGCATCTCCGAGGGGATCGCCCCCAGGCCAGTAAAGGAATTGAAAAGCCTTGTCAATAGCGGAGCCATCACTTGGCAGAAGGATTTATAGAACCCGGCAGAAAAGCCATCAGGTCCTAGTGATTTCAATAGTTTGAGGCGCGAAATTGCCCCTATCACTTCCTCCACTCGTATGGGGGACTCCAACAAGTCCGCGCTCCCCGGCTCTAGAGCAGTTATGCGTACATCCTGGAGGTAGGCGTCAATGCTGGAGCTTGCGGGGGTGTCCTTGCGGTAAAGCTCGGCATAGAATGTTTGGAAGACCTTCGCTATCTCTTCATCCCCGCTCACTGTCTCCCCTGAGCTTGCTCTGAGGGATTGAACTTTCGTCTGCAGGGTGCGGGGTCTCAATTTGCTCACAAGCATGCGCCCTGTTTTGTCTCCCCCAATATAGTAGGAGTGCTTGAGTCTAAGCGCTGCATATTCAGCCCTGTCCAAGTCGAGGCCCGCTAATTGGGCCCGAGCCGCTTTCAGCTGGCGCCAAACTCTTAGCGCCCCAGTCCTACTGTGTACCCTCTCCAACTCAAGCACTTGTGCCGTGATCTGTTCTCTCTTGGCCTGGCGGTCCTTGTTTTCAGCAGCAGAAATCGCAATCAACTCCCCCCTCACCACTCCTTAAGGGCCCCCCATAGTGTAGCCAGTGAGACATCGGGAGAGTCATTCAGGTCCAAGTAGTCTGTGATGCATTTGAGGATCTGTTCCTGTGTCTCCGCTATGTGTAGCATGCCCTCCCGCAATCTCCAGCCCCCGGATTTCCTGCGTGGTTGGGGTACTCTCAGTGTCACCGTCACCGCATCATGGTCCGAGAGTGCCGCTGGCGTGATGTTGACATCCCTCACCAGGGCTCCAAGTTCCTGCGTACCCAACAAATGGTCCAGCCTAGCGTATGTTCAGTGGGCATGTGAATAGAAAGAGAATTGAGTGGTGTGTGGGTGAGCTGCCCGCCACAGGTCAACCAGTCCTCTGCTCTGTAGCCACTCCCGTCCCTCCCGGGACAATGCCCCAGTCTGCGTGTACCTCTGGCTGGATCTGTCCGCTGTCGTGTCCATTACTAAATTTAAGTCCCCCTGACAATTATCCATCGCTCTTGCGCTCATAGGACCTCCGAGAGGGCTGCTTTCAGGAACTTTTCTTGTCCTGAGTTGGGCGCATAAATAGACCCCACTACCATGGGCGAACCCCCCAACCAGAGCTTATAGGCTATGAGGCGCCCCTTAATTTCCGCCACCTTGTCCCCTACTGTCCCAGCAAAACGCCGAGCCACTAGGATTGCCACCCCTGCCTTTTTGTCTTGTGTGGAGGAAAAGAGTTGTTGGGGGAATTCCCTGGATCGCATCCGGTGCCAGTCCTTGGAAAAGAGGTGAGTCTCCTGAAGAAGACATAGATCCACCCCGAATGTTCTAAGAATGACAAAATGGCTCTCCGCTTGTTGGGGTTATTCAGGCCCTTTACATTCAGAGTGAGAATGCTTAATGGAGAGTGTGTCATGGGATATGACTGCAAGAGGTTGGTGGTGATGTCGTACTGTCTCCCCCCACTGTCAGACTTGTGCCCTCTGCTCCCTCGCTCTGGAGCTGCCCTGGCCATCGCTTATTCAACTGGATCCCCTGTCGTAGCACACCAGTTCCCCCCACCCCCTCCCTAACCCCAGCCTGAACTCCCCAACCCCCGCATACTGTCCAGTGCCCGCAGGGCTCAATCGCGCGCACCTGGAAAAAAGAAGGAACAGGGACATGTCGTGGCCCCGCCTCCCCCCTCCCAGCACCCTCCCCCGGCTATGCATAATACACTTGCTTGCAGCAGTCCCTTCAAATCTCAAGAGCTATCTTGGGATGCTGTATCTTTGAGGACCGTCTCCAGCACTGCTTGTCGCTCCCGCTCGATGGTAGTATGATCTGGCCCCCGCGCGCTGGACTGAAGGCGTCTCCGTCCCACTCTCTGCCACTGCTCTCTTGCGGCTTTCCGATCCGGACTGGACCTCTCTTCGGGGCTGTGGACTGGCAGACCTAATAACTTGCATGCCTCCTGTAGTGATTTAATCTGGTGCAGCTTGCCGTCCCACTTGAATATTAACCGGAACGGATGACCCCAAGAGTATGCCACTCCTTTTTCTCGAAGATGTGAGGTCACCTCTTTAAACTCCCGTCTCTTCTGTAGCATGATAGCTGCTAAGTCCTGATAGAGGGCGAGAGAGTGGCCCTGGTATGTAATTGGTTGCTTCGCCCTGGCCTCTCTAAGGATGCGTTCCTTGAGGGGATAGTCAGGCAAGAAAGCCAGGATGTCTGGTGGCGGCGCCGGGGCCCTTCTTCTCAGCCCCACTCGGTGGGCCCTGTCTATGCGGATCTCCAGGTCCGGCGTGGCTCCGAGGATATCGCGTAACTCTTACTGTAGGTAATGGACCACGTCCGACCCCTCTGCATCTGATGGAACCCCCCTCACTCGAATGTTATTCCGCCGAGAGCAGTTTTCGAGATCCTCTGTGTGGGCCTGTAAGTCTATGTGCTGTTCCCTCAGGCGCAGCATCTCCTGCTGGAGCTGTGTTACCTCTTCCTCCCTGGCCTGGTCTTGGTCTTCAATGGCGGCCACCCGCTCTCCGATCGCATCCTCATCTCTGCGGATCTCTTTCACCTCTCCCGCCACATCGCTCCTCAGTGTGTGGAAGTCGTCTCGTAGGGTATTGAATAATGTCTCCAGGAAGGACCGAGTGATCGGGGCTTCTGCACCCTCCGACCCCATGTGGCGCTGGCTCGGATGTGCGGTCTGATCGTCTCCCCCCCCCCCTGGTTTGCAGGGGCTTGGTTAGCATATCCTTTAAGGATCTGTCCTTCTTCCCCCGCATTGAGGACATGTTGGCGGTGCAGGTAAAGGGCTGTTGAATGGCTGTCCGTGCCCACCCTCTGCTCCAGGACTGTAAACCCTTCGCGGTCCGCACCAAGGCGCTGTACTAGTGATGCCTTAGCGTTGATGCGACCTCAGTGTGCCCTCCTTCTCTGGGGATTCCGCAGTCCAGGCGCCCTCCCTCAGTACCGGAGCTATGGACAGCCCCACACCCAGGTTGGTACGTATTGGGTGGGTGCCGTCCTCCTCTCCACTTTTGGTTCGCTTGCTGGTCTCTGCGGCCGCCGCCAGCGCTGGTTTGCTTCCTCCCTGTTAGCCGCCTCCCTGACAAGAGCTGCACCCAGGAGGGCATGAACCATGAACCACTGCCTCCGGGTCGTTTCTCCCTCTCCTCAGCGTTGCTACTCCCAATCAAGGACCGCCACCAGTGCCCAGTCTGCGAGGACGGCGTAGCTCCTAATAGGCCGTGGGCGGCGTGCCCCGACTCCGGGATAGGCCTGCGGCGTCCGTGGCTTCCCCCCTTGGCCTTCAGCTTGTGGGTCCCCCTTCTTCTCCGTCTCGGGGCTCAATTCGCTCTTCTGTCCCATCTTCCGGCCCTGCTGCCCACGCCAACCACCGTCGACTGGGCCCCTATGCTTTGCGTTGCTCACCCAACCTCGGGGCCTCCTCCTCCGGCCCTCTCGAATTGCTGAGGCCGTTGAGGCTCTCTGGCCGCTCCGGCGCCCCCCCGGTGTGCTCCCAAGAGGTCGCTTACTCCATCTAGGGCCTGGGCCGGCCCCACAAGCCCCAGACTTCCAGGCCTCACGGCTCCTACTAGCTCGCCGCTCCCGCCGGTCTGCCCGCGTGTTCACTATTCCGGCCTGCCATCCTACTATCAATTCCACCAGTGCTAGCCGGGGCGCCCGGCCGAGATCCCTCTGGGCCGACCAGGACCTTCGCAGCCCCCAGAGCTGTCTCTTCCTCTGGTTGCTCAAGCCTCTCGCCGCCCTATAGATCTCATGCCTCGCTGGGCCATGCTCCTATTACCCCGGATTCCTCCTTTCTGCAGCGCTTTGGGCCCCCGGCGCCAGCCGATTGTCTGGCCGATGCCTAGGGGCCGTAATCCGATGCGGGGTCACTCCCCCTGCACTGCCACCGCCACCTCTCTCCAGGGCTCCGCGCGGCCCGCTAGGCCCGCTTGGCTTCTCCTCGCCTCTCTCGGCCAGACTCCCGACCACCCCTTGTGACCACTGGACGCTGCACGGGGCCCCCGGCGAGTCACTCACCTTCGATAGCTGTGGCGGTCGGGTGCTGAGCTGCTCTCTGAGGGCTTGCCGTTCTCCCGAGCTCGTCCGCCGATCGCCGCTCTCCGCTTCTTCTCATCTAGCTGGTGGCGGCCGCCATTTTCTCCCACCATGCGCCTGTCGTGCCCCGCGTGCGGGTGCCAGCTCTCCGGTCTCCGGCCCCGTTTTCACTGAAATAGAGAGCGCTGTCGGGCCGGAGATGTGTCCCTTCTTACTTCCGAGTTTTTGGGGGCTGCATTTCACATGGATGAGCGGATTTGGACGCTCAGGAGCGGGGAGACGATGTGGAGCACGTCCTACCCGCTCGCCATCTTGGCCTCGCCCCTCCAGTTTACCTTTTTAGACATTTTGTTGGAGGGGAGTTCTGTAAGGGGTGCCACAATGGAACCATACCCCCTCACAAACCTCCTGTAATACCCAGTCAAGCAAAGAAATGCCCTGACTTGAGTCTGTGTGGTTGGAGCTTCCCAATCCAGATTGGTTTGGATTTTGGGTGGTAATGGTTGAACTTGGCCTCCAACTACAAGGTGGCCCAAGTATACAACTGTACCCTGCCCTATCTGGCATTTGCATGCCTTGACAGTAAGGCCAGCACTCTGCAGGGCCTGAAAAAAGTTGCTGAGGTGGATCAGGTGATCCTGACAGGTGGAATTACAGACAGCAGTATCATCAAGACATGCTGCACTAAAAGCTTCCAGCCCAGCAAGGACTTGGTTCACCAACCTTCGGAAGGTGCCAGGGGCATTCTTTAAGCCAAAAGGCATAACTGTGAACTGGAAATGCCCATCTGGTGTGGAGAATGCTGTATTTTCTTTTGCTCTTGGAGCCATGCCAATCTGCCAGTACCCTGATGTTAAGTCAAAGGTGCTGAGAACTTTGGCTGCTCCCAATTTGTCTATCAACTCATCAGCCCTGGGTATGGGGTGAGCATATGCCTCAGTGACAGCATTGAGACCTCTGGAGTCCACTCAAAACCTAATTTCTGGTTTCTTACCCTTGGAGTGAGGCTTGGGGACTAAATCCATTGGGCTGGCCCAGGGGCTGTCAGAGAGTTCAATAACCCCTAACTCCAACATCTTGCTGACTTCAGCTTTGATGCTCTCCTTAACATGGTCAGACTGTCAATAGATCTTGTTTTTGACAGGCAACCTGTCTCCATTGTCCACATTCTAGGGCACACCTCCCAATCTAACAATTTTTTCTGCCTGTCCTCCTGCCAAAAAGTGGGGACAGGACAGGGGGTTTGGCATCTTCCACTAGCTGGAGAGGCTTGAGTCACATTTCAAAGGCGGCATGGCCTTTGAAGCTTCCAGACCTGGAAGGCAGTTCTTGCTTGGACGAGGTGTGAACACCTCCGCCCAGAGCAGGGTTTGTTCCCGGCCTCTGAGAGCGAAGGCTCTCACCCCAAGAGGCCAGAAGCATGTCTAGTGGTGGCAGCTGGTCGAGACCAGTCAGTCAACACACTACTAGTCAGCAGGTTTTCAGGGGACACCTTTAAGTTGCCCTCTGTGTGCATTTATTAATAAATCCAGCACTGGCATCAGTGTGGGTTTATTAAGATGAGATGGTTGGTACCAAGCACTTTGGGGTACAGTGAAGCCATCATGGATCTGGGGTACTTGTAATGGCAAGTGTCCAGCCCATGTACTTGCTATGGCTCCCAGTTCACTTACTAGGCTTAAGAATGGACTTAGACAATACAGGGTCATATCTGCTCAGTGCACCCTGCCTTCAGGATTTAAGGCCTGCTGTAGGGGTGGCTTACCTGTATGTCATGCAGTGTCTGCAAGCATGGCACACAGGGCTGCATGCCATGTCGACTCTTCAGTTTTGTCTCCACCAAGACATGCAGCCTGCAATGGCAGTTTGCATGATCTTGGTGAGGGGTCCCTGGGGTGGCACAATTTGTGATGCAGCCCTAGTGGAACCTCTTTAAGTCCATTGCCCTAGGTACCAAGGGTACCACTTACTAGGGACTTACAAGTAATCCTCATAGTTTACCAATTGTGAACAATCGTACAGTTTAGGTAAAGAACACTGGTGCTGGAGACCTGGTTAGCAGGAACCCAGCACAATCTCAGTCAAAGTATCACCAGATACCAGGCAAAAAGTGGGGCACTTTCCTACAGCATCAGACAGGATTTTAGAAGGAGGGTTTTAGCCAGTCAGCAGAGGTGGTGTCTTGGTGGATGACTGCTGCCCAGGACCTAACTCGGGTTATGGAGGACAGCTCTAAAGCAGGATCAGATACTTAGACAGCCCGTGAGGGAGAGGAAAATGAAGGAGAATCGGGAAGTGATATCTCAGTCGGCAGAGTTCCATCCGATGAATCGCCTTTTAGTGATTCTGAGGGACAGTCGTGCTATCCCTTCGCAAGCTCAGTCTGTGCAGCGGAGCAACCATTGCAGGGTAGATCAACTCAGAGAGCAGGCACATGTGGCTGTAAGCACAGACATAGTGCTATCTTTGCAGCCCCCCAATTTAGTTCATCCCCAAATTACTCCGTTCACTGGCAATGCTGGATGTAAAGTCAATACAGACAGTTTTTTGCCAAATAACCACTTCTGTCCTTTTTTGGATGTTGACATTCTTGAGCAAATTGTGGAGCAAACAAATTTGTGTGCAGAACAATTTCTGAGGGAGCATGGAGACACTCTAGAGCCTCATTCTAGGACACACATTTGAGAAGCTGAAGACATTTTTAGGCCTTCTGCTCAAAATGAGAAGAGATTTGTTTTTGCTATTGCAGCGTATGCTGCATTTCAATGATAATTCTTTTGCATTCCCCCAGGACCATCCAGACCATGACAGATTGTTCAAAATTAAGCCTGTTGTGAGATCTTATGAAAAATTTATACTCCTGGAGAGTATATAGCTGTTGATGAGTCCTTAATCCTGTACAAAGGGTGGCTGCTGTTCAGGCAGTACATTGCAAGCAAAAGAGCTCGCTATAGCATGAAGTTGTACATGCATTGTGAGAGCTCTATTGGATATGTATACAGCTTTAGAGTGTATAGAGGGAAGGACTTCACTCTAAACCCTGTAGGTTGCCCTTGCATGCTAGGAGTCAGAGGAAAGAATATATCTGAGCTTGTCCGGCCATTCCTTCACAAAGGTTATAACCTTTATATGGACAACTTCAATATGGGAGTAGAGCTTTCAGTGAGATGTGCAAAGCTCACACTGAGGCATGCGGTACAGTTTGTTGCTGCTGCAAAGAATTCCCACAGGAGTTTGTTTGTAAGACGCTCTGAAAATCCCAGAGCACGGCATTGCGTTCCAACAAACTGCTCGCAGTCAAGTTTTCTGATACGGGTGATGTGCAGGTGCTCACTACAATTCATGATAAGAGCCCTTCGCCTGTCACGATTTGTAGTCAGACGGCCGAAGTTCACAAGTCCACCTGTATACTTGATTACAGGTACATGGACTGAGTGGATAAGAATGACCATGTTTTTCAGCCATACAATGCGCAGTAAAACTTGCACTTGGTATACGAAGCTGTTTACCCACCTGAACCAGATGGCAACGTATAATGCTTATGTTGTTTATCGTCCGACCACCACCGGAAGACTTATGTCTTTCCTTGACTTTCAGTTGACCGGCATTGAAAGTCTTACTGCTACAGAAACAGCAGATTCCACTTCATATGATCGCCCTGGAGGGCATGGCAAGGCTGCAGGATCAACACTTTGCTGACCGCATTCCTGCAACAGCTAAATAGACTAGACCATGTCATCATTGCAGAGTATGCTCTAAGCAAAGAAAGAGGCAGAAGAGTCGTTGTTACTCTTCCCAGTGTCAATTTTAGCCAGCCCTGTGTTTTCCTACTTGCTTTATGTTGTACTACACAAAAGTGAAGTACTGGGGAATTGACTGAGGTGCCGTCACATAAACCGTTCAATGGCTGTGCATGACTACCTATCTTCTGTGGGCCACTACTTCACTAGGCAATCAGCTGTAAAGTGTTTTTTCCTCTACTTGAGGACATCATGGGCTTGCTTGACACCTTTATCCGCTGTCAGAGCATATTTAGTGCATTATAGTCACCACACTGCACATAATGGTGGATGGAGGATAAGCCAGGATGTCACACCCTGTCTGACAAAAAGTCTTGACTAGTTTTTGAAGTGCTCTTTAGGGAAATTAGGCAGTCTTCCCCAGCACGCTTGCCTTAGTTTCAAAGGTAGATATGCTTACTCAGTTCCAGGACTGTGTGCCTTTCAGGGCAGTCTCGGACACCCCCAACTTACATCCACAAGCTGGAAGGAGTTGGATTTAGCACAGGGAGTGCACTGAAGGTGACTAAAAGACACGTTTTCTTGAGCTTCAAGTAGCTAATGTAGGAGAGTAGGATCTGCTTCACATGGGTACCCCCACTTTTTGCTGATGCTTCACTGTTTTTCGACTTTAGTCTGGCTGGGGCCCTGCTAATCAGAACCCCAGCCTAGCTGCTTCCTCTCTAAAATGGTTTCCATGTACCTTAGGTACATCTTTGATTGGAATCTGGAGTGCCCTTATAAGTCCCTAGTATATGGTATACTACGTACCCAGGGCATAGGTACCCCAGGGGCCTGCCAGGGACTGAAGCATGTATTATGCCACCCCTGGAAGGCCAGCCAAAATGACACCACAGGTCTGCTACTGCAGCCTGGGTAAGGTGGTGCATGCACCCCTTACCGTGATATAGGCTACCTATACCACTACCATTGCACACACATATAAACCTATAAGTCACTCCTATGGCAGGCCTTTACAATCCTGAAGGCAGAATGCTTGGTTTTTATGTGAGAGGGTACCCCTGCATGAACAGAGCCCCTCTGCAGCGTTCGGAGTCCCTCCTCTGATGCTGTTTGTGGTACAGCCTGACCATATACTCTTAAGTGCATTATATCCTCGCGGTACAATGCTAACTTTGGACTGGCTGCACCAAAACATGTTGTGTTTGGTGTCAAACATCTTGGAATACTACCCCCCCGCCAATCCTGGCGGCGGGGGTAGCATTCCACCCTTCTAGAGGGAGAGACATGTACACACTGGGCTACCCGGTAACTTCTTTCCAGAGCCCTGGCATCACAAAATGGATGCCGCTGCCACAGACACGGGTCTGGCCTCCTGCTGCTGACTGAAACTCCGGCAGGGGAGGCCTGGACAATAGGTTTCCTGTCGAGGGAGGTGTAACCACCTCCCAGACAGGATAGTGTGTATTGGGGCTGGGCGGGAGCACCCTCTGGTGCTTTGAAGTCCTGCACTGGGGGCACATTTGGTGTCCCTGTGCATATGCCAGTTCAAACCAGTTGCAGAGGCTACCTGCCCCTGCTCTGGTGTGAAACTGGACAAAGGGAATGGGTGTAACCACCCCTCTTCCCTGACCCTCCCATAGGTGGGTCCCCAGAGTATGTCCAACCCCCTAACTTTGTATAAGTATGGGACCCCAGTCCTTAGGACTTTAGATTACCCTGGACGAAACTCTGACGCCGAATCCTGGACCTTCGACGCTCTACTTTAAGATTAGAGGACTGAAGAATCTCCCTTGGGGTCAAGGAGTGACTCCCCTGCTTGGCAGTCACCTAAGAAGCAATTGTCCGGTCTGCATCGCTGAAGCTCCCTCCGGACGCCGAAGTCTTTGCATCACCAGAGGTGGATTTCCAGACTTCCCCGAGGCTGCCCTGAGTCCCCAGCAAAGCTGAGGCCCGTAGCTGTCGTGGGTAACGTGGGACCGTGACCCCTGGACACCGAGTACTTTTGCAAGTGCATCCTCTTCCTGGTCTCCCACGAAGTTGTGCTTTGGGCTCCAAGTAGCCCCCGCCTCCAGCACCGACTGCACCGAAGATCACTGGCCTCCACTCCACGAGTGTCCTGTAAGCCAGCTCCAAGTGCGTCCACTCGAGGCTCCTTCGCAGTTGCTAGTCCGTTGGCTAGTGGGCCCTCCCAAAGGCAACTCTTCTTCTGCTTGGGCTTTCCTGGTTGCTCCAGAGGTGCCCTGACTTACCCTCGCTGGGTGAGTCCCCCAGACCTTGCTGGTCTGCATCACCGTCCTTTCTTTGTTTCTACGAGACTTGCCGTTGCCAAGGCTTGTTGGGTCCAATCCGGTCGCCGACACCGCAGCAATCGACAGACGTCGTGGTACAGCTCGAATCCAGCTCCTGGTTGTCGTCGACGCCTCCTGGACCTCGTGGCTGAAGAGTCAAGACGACCGTCAACCTATCTGAAGCACCCGACATCGGTGGGCATCTGCTCATCGCCTTCCTGGTCACTGGCTAGTGACCCAGACTCTGTCCTCTCTGCTTTCAAGTTCTTCAGATCTTCGATCCACCCTTGGATCCAACCGGACACTTTCGACTTGGCCGCCAGCAGCACTTTGCAGCAGATCGCCATTGAAAACGACGACGAAACCCGACCCCGAAAGACACCTATGCACCCGGCTCCCCTGGGTGAGGTAACTCGAGTACTCCGGTGCTCCCGTGGGTATTGACTCTAGAACGACCTAGTTCTAAAGGGGTTTTCTCCAAGTCCTCCTCCAAGTGCCCTTTTTCTTTAAAACTCCAACCGCGACATTCCCCATAGAAGTCAACGGCGGCTCGCGGCTGTGTTCTCACACTGCACGCGTCCCCCGTGGGTGTCATGGTTGCGATGGGTTTCCGTGAATCACGAGCAGCAAATGTATCGTGCTCCACGATTCCGCGGAACAGACTTGCCTCACTTCCGCCCTACAAAAGGTCCGTGGTCTAGTCTTTAGCACCGGAAGCCACTGCCACGTCACTCAACGCTTCCGGTACGAGCCGCTTAAACCTCTGCGGTTCCGCCAAGTCAGCGCTTCGTATTCTGAGCCCAAACCGCCATCGGTCGCCAGCCATTCCGGACGCCAATTCCAGACTTACAGAACACCACGCTGGAAGCTGCCGAGCCGCAGACGGTACACCCGGCCATCTTACTGGACTACGGATGATTCCCTCCTTGTCATCTGGACACCAACTCCATCACCTCTGGCTTCCTTCCCCGTTCCCAACGCCATCCTAGCTAGATTACGCGTTCTACTGGGATAAGGTGGGTACGGTGGCGGTAGGTCATGTCGTCTCTGCAAGACCGCTTCACAAGCATAAGGTAAGTCTTGTGGGGTGCCCGACAGAATACGAAGCCCAAGCATAAACGTCTTGCCCGGGCGACATGAGCAACCCGAGATCACCCTGCAGGATATAGCGGCCATGCTCACCAGTATACAGGCCGAAAACCTCAGCCTGCGCCAGGACATGACAGCCTTACAAGGCCAAATGGCTGCTGGTGTGACGGGACCCTGGGGTCAAACACCCACATCTAGAGCTAGGCAGGAGGGGCTGTTGCGGCCACCTACGTTTACCTTTGGGGGTCCTTCTTTCTCCCAGGACACCTCCATACAAGTAATAGCTCCACATACCGTGCAACTAGCTCCTCCTGAACGCTTTTATGGCGAAAGCGCCAAATATAGCGTCTTCTTGCATCAGTGCCATCTACATTTCATGGCTCGAGCAACTGCCTTCCCGGATGACGCAGCCAAGGTCGCCTTTATCCTCTCCTACATGGGGGGCGATGCCGCCCAATGGTCCATTTCATTAGTAGAAAACGATGATCCGATGTTATACAACTTGCCGGTATTCAAGGAAACCATGAGAAGGATGTTCGCCCGCCACACCTTTGTCCAAGCCGCTGACAATGAACTACTCAGTCTGAAACAAGGCAGCACTGACCTGCTCCATTATATCACCACATTCAACAGACTCGTCATCGAAGCTCGCTGGCCAGAATCCAAGAAGATATCCGTGTTCTACAGGGGTTTACGTGACGAGTTGAAAGACCTGGTGTCACAGATGCCCGAACCACCAGAAGAAATAGGACCGTTCATTGATTTAGTAGTCAAGATGAACTACCGGATACAGGAGCGAAGAACTGAGAAAACCAAGACGGGCGACAGCCGGTTCTTGGCCTTCAGGGACAAAACCAAAAACGAACCAGACCAATCTAGCGAGGCACCGGAACCAATGCAAATAGGCAGCATCCGGGGCCCTCTTACCAAAGAAGAAAGGGAGAGAAGACGGAGACAGAATCAGTGTTTGTACTGTGGCAAGAACGGCCACTTCGTTAGGGACTGCCCAGTAAAACCTACCCGTACTAGAGGGAAGAGACCGTTTGCCTTTTCTGTTTCCAAAGGAAACAAGTCGGGAAACGAAGAAACCCAGTAGATAGTGGGGTCCAGCTACTGGGTTCGTCGTTCAACAAGACAATGACCCCTGCCTGTGTTGGTAACACTCAACACTTAGGAGTGGCAGTATCTTTACAAGCACGGACAGGCCAGACATGGCAGATTTCAGCCCTGCTCGATTCCGGGGCCACAGGCAACTTCATAGACACCCAGTATCTGGTGAACCTGGGTATGGCCACCATACCAAAGGCTAAACCAGAAACCGTAAAAGCCGTGGATGGTACAGACCTTACCTCCGGCCTTATCCGTTTCCAAACCGAGGACATGGAGATGACGTTCGACAACAATCACACTGAAACCATCGCCTTCGATGTCATCGATGCACCCCAGTTCCGGGTGATATTGGGTCTCCCGTGGCTAGTGCGTCACAATCCACGGATAGATTGGGCATCCAGACTGATGGTCCTGGATTCGGTCAGTTGTACCGCTTCCTGTTATCCTCGGACAGCCTTTTCCGGTGTCAAGGCCGTGCAAGTCCTCACTCTACCCTTGACAGGAACTGGTGTGACTACACAAGGAGCAGTGCCAGAAGCATATCGGGACCTCGCCGCAGTATTCGACAAGAAGGGCGCCAATACACTGCCTCCTCATCGTCCCTTTGACTGCAGAATAGACCTGATCCCTGGTTCAACGCTTCCTTGCAGCCGGGTCTATTCCCTCACAGAAAAAGAGAACGACCACCTCCGCTCTTATCTGGATGAGTTCTTGCGCAACGGGTTCATCCGCCACTCCAGGTCTCCAGTGTCATCGCCTCTTTTCTTCGTGGCCAAAAAGGAGGGGACCTTAGGACCTGCATCGACTACAGGGCAATAAACGCCATCACCATAAAGAACAGGTACCCCCTTCCTTTAATATCAAACCTGTTGGACCAGGTTAAGGACGCCTCCATATATACCAAGCTGGACCTGCGGGGGCCTATCATCTCGTCAGAGTCCGGAAGGGCGACGAATGGAAGACCGCGTTTCGGACCAGGTTTGGTCTCTTTGAATACCTGGTCATGCCCTTTGGACTCTGTAACGCTCCCGCGGCCTTCCAGTTCTTCATCGACGAAGTATTAAGGGAATTCATCGACCTCTTCTGTATTGTGTATATTGACGATATACTGATCTTCTCACAAACCCCTGCAGAACACGTCCGACATGTACGAGTCGTCCTGCAACGACTGGAACAAAACGGTTTGTACGTCAAACTAGAAAAAGCGTTTTCCACACCACAACTGTCGAGTTCCTGGGTCATCTTCTTTCCCCTGCGGGTGTCGAAATGGACAAAAAGAAAGTGGAAGCCATACTGCACTGGCCATCCCCAAACACCGTGAAACACGTCCAGAGGTTCTTAGGGTTCGCGAATTACTACTGGCGTTTTATAACAGGTTTTTCCGGGTTAGCCACCCCCATCACCAAACTGCTGCGCAAAGGTGCCCTGTTCCGCTGGGATTCTGAGGCTGAACACGCCTTCCAGGAATTGAAGAAGAGGTTCATCACGGCCCCCATCCTGATACACCCCAACTCAGAGCGGCCTTTTATAGTGGAAGCTGACGCCTCACAAGACGCTCTGGGAGGTGTGCTGTCGCAAAGAGATGTTGACACGGGTCTGTTGCACCCCGTGGCCTTCTATTCCCGTAAACTGCAACCTGCCGAACGCAATTACGCCATATCGGACCGTGAACTGCTCGCTATCAAGGCCACGTTCGAGGAATGGCGCCACTACTTGAAGGACGCCAAACATCCTGTGACCATTTACACAGATCACCGGAATCTGCAATTCCTCCGCTCAGCTCGTGCCCTTACGTCTAGACAATTGCGTTGGACTCTGTTCTTTAACGAGTACGACTTTCGTATCACGTACCGACCCGGCAGAGAAAATGCCAAGGCCGACGCATTATCACGCCTAGAAGGAACAGAGGACACCGTAACCACAGCTGAGCCGGTGTCTATCCTACCTGAACGTTGTTTCCAGGGAGTGGTTCTTTCCTCCGCCTTTTTGACCCAACTACAAGATGACGTCAACCAGATCGACCAGGTTGCCTTGATAAGGAACCATAAAGGGGTTTCGTCACAGAACGGATTCATGTACAAAGAGGGCAGGTATGTCCTACCCTTGGTGGCACGCCAAGAACAGGCATTGTACATGTGTCACGACCACGTACTGTCCGGACACCCTGGATATCATAAGACCATGGACCTGTTACAACGACGTTTCTGGTGGCCTACGCTGGCGGCAGACGCACACACACACGTAGCTCGCTGTGCGGTCTGTGCTCGAGGAAAGAATATGCCGGGATCCACGGTGGGTTTATTGCATCCTCTTCCGATTCCTCCCTATCCTTGGCACACCATCTCCATGGATTTCGTTGTGGACTTGCCCGCCACCAGAGCGGGATACACCACTATTTACCATTGTAGACCACCTCACCAAGATGGCTCATTTCGTACCACTGAAAAAACTACCCTCAGCGGCGGAGCTGACAGTTATCTTCCTGCAACACGTAGTACGTCTTCACGGCATTCCTTCTGTGGTGATAACAGACCGAGGGTCCCAGTTCGTGTCCAAATTCTGGAGTGAAGTGTGCGCAGCCATGGATCTGGACGTGCGCTTATCGTCTGCTTATCACCCCCAGACCGACGGGCAGGCGGAAAGGACGAATCATACTATGGAACAATACCTTCGCTGCTTATTGATAACGGTGGAGAAGGAATGGGCGGATGTGTTGTGGATGGTGGAATACGCCTACAACAACAACCAACACTCAGCCATTGGTATGTCTCCTTTTTTTTGCCTCCAGGGTCGGCATCCACGGACGGAGGCCTGGGAGGAACAACGGGACAGTCCCTTGCCCACGGTTCAGGAATATCACACCATGCTTCGTGGTCTTTGGCAGCGGGCCCGGTTTGAACTGGCCAAGGCTAAGGAAACCTTTAAACAGTACGCTGACGAGCACAGGGTCATTGAACCCGCTTACAAAAAAGGGGATAGGGTATGGCTCTCCATACGGAACCTTAATGTGCACGGCCCTAAGAAACTGCTGCCTCGCTTCGTAGGTCCCTACATCATTGACAAGGTGATCAACCGCGTTTCCATGAGACTTGCTCTGCCCCCGCAGATGAAAGTGCACCCTGTGTTCCATGTGTCCCTCCTTCGTCCTGTTCATCCTGAGAGTTCTGTCTCATCTCCTCCTTCTCCGGTCCTTATTGACGACCACGTGGAATATGAGGTCAGGGCTATTCTTTGATCCCGTCGTACCCGGGGTCGGCTCTTCTACCTGGTGGACTGGAAGGGGTATGGTCCGGAGGACAGGTCCTGGGAGCCCTTGTCTCATGTTCGTCATGCTCCCCGATTGGTACGTGCCTTCCACGTCAGTCACCCTCTCAGCCCTCGTCCTGCCACCCCTGTGTGAGCTGATGGATGTTGGCTGGGGGGCTCTGTTTTGGTTGGGGGTGCTGTCATGGTTGCGATGGGTTTCCGTGAATCACGAGCAGCAAATGTATCGTGCTCCACGATTCCGCGGAACAGACTTGCCTCACTTCCGCCCTACAAAAGGTCCGTGGTCTAGTCTTTAGCACCGGAAGCCACTGCCACGTCACTCAACGCTTCCGGTACGAGCCGCTTAAACCTCTGCGGTTCCGCCAGTTCAGCGCTTCGTATTCTGAGCCCAAACCGCCATTGGTCGCCAGCCATTCCGGACGCCAATTCCAGACTTACAGAACACCACGCTGGAAGCTGCCGAGCCGCAGACGGTACACCCGGCCATCTTACTGGACTACGGATGATTCCCTCCTTGTCATCTGGACACCAACTCCATCACCTCTAGCTTCCTTCCCCGTTCCCAACGCCATCCTAGCTAGATTACGCGTTCTACTGGGATAAGGTGGGTACGGTGGCGGTAGGTCATGTCGTCTCTGCAAGACCGCTTCACAAGCATAAGGTAAGTCTTGTGGGGTGCCCGACAGTGGGTCCCCTGTGTCACTACCTTGGGTGGTTCCTTGTGGTCCAAGCATTTCTACAGGCTCTAGGCCTTGTGTCTAGCTCAGTCGTGGTTCTTATACCACTTTATTGGTATATGGTTTGGTACGCCCCTAGGGCTCAAACGTGTATTTGTGCTATTACTGTTGATATTCGACTTGTAACTTATGTACTTGAACTCTAGCCTCATAAAGAGACTAGAGGGGTGTGTTTAAGACTAAATACATATATTTTAAATATATACCTGGTGTGGTCCTCTTTCATTTGGTCACTCAAGAGATTATAGACTGGTAAAACAAGCTGCTTTACATTCCTTCAAGACTTAGCCTGAAGGCTGCTCTCCATAGCTACCACTAGGATAGCTTTCAATAAAGGTTGTCTTTAACCTATCTCCAATAAGGGGTTGTTTGGACTGGTGCAAGGTGCCCACTACAATTAGTGGACAGCATATACCAGGCCAACTTCTCACAGCTAGCAATGGGAGGCGTTAGTAAAGGTTTACTCAAGTATACAGGATTAGTCAAGATTTTGAAGGGGACAGAAAAATTAACAGGTAGGAAAAGCTTAGGCCAGGTGTGCTTTCACAGGGATATTGCGAAGGTAGAAGACAGAGAGTAAAGTTAGTACAGATATACATGCCATCACTTCATCTTCACCAATGGACTCAACCCCATTGGCGCCGCATTCACCCTGATACTGAATTAATCTTTCACTCAGCTAAGCAGATGACTCCAAACCATACAGAATGCAGCAGACGCCTCCTTCCTCAACCTACCACCACGCACACATCCTGCACCTCAAACAGCTTCATAGGCTCCCCATCCCCACCTCTTTTCAAACTCCTAACACATTCAAAACCTTACACACCACTGGCCCAGCATACCCCAAATCTGCCTCAGATTTCAGAAACCTTCCAGACACCTTTGCTCAGCTGGACTCAAACTCACACACATTCCATACATACACAGCATCAGAACAGGTATAAATGACTTCTAATTTGCTCCAAAAGTGCGAATGACCTGCCCCAACACATCTGCGCCGTCTCTAAAAATGATTGCATTCCGCACGAAGCTGAGCACTGGGCTCTTCAACCAGATCAATCCATGGATCGGCCCTTACTTCTCCTGGGTAGGTGACAGGATACCCTCCTGTGTGATATTGCGCTTTACAAACACACAGTACATTACAGAGAACTCTGCACCCAATGCTACACATATGGGTAACATATGTGTCCTGCTTGCCATGTTCATCCTCCGTAACAATATTGGAGATGTTCAGTTTGCTATATGACAAATCCATTCCAGTCACAGCACTGCACATAACGGTGGACGGGAGAAATGCCAGATTCTCACCTACTACCCTGTATGTCGAAAACTAACGTTCTTCATATTTTAGGACTTGCTCTTTAGGGATCTTAGGCAGTCTTCCCCAGCATGTTTGCCGTAGTTTCAAAGGTAGATATGCTACTCAGTTTGAGGACTTTGGGCCTTGTATGGAAGTCTCGGACACCCCCAACTTGCATCCACAATTTGAAAGGAGTTAAATTTAGATCGGTGAGTGTGCTTAAGGCTCATGAAAGACACGTCTTCCTGAGCCTCATGCGGCTGTCTTGGGAGCCTTTAGTAAAGGTTCACAAGGCACTAGTTTGGTAATATTCAGAATGTCGACGGAGGCGGATACTTGACAGGTAGTAAAAACGTGGTCAAACTTTTTATTCATTTGTAATGGTTGTGGAGGCACCAACCATAAACATGTCTGGACATATGTGTTTATAGCAGTTTGTTTCTGGTGTGTTTGTATGTAAGTTGGTCGATGAATGGTTGAGAGGTTGTTTTGAATGGGGATTCCATCCTGTGGTGTATGAATGTGATGGGGTCTTGAATAGCGTCGGTATGTTGATGTGCGTGCACTGATCTGTTGGATTGGGCCCTTGGCTGGTGGTATGAAAGTGTTGTATGTGGTGCGTAAATGGCGTATTGAATGGACGATAAAGAAGTTGGTGTCTTATAGTGGCTTTATCGCTTACCTTCTGTAGGCTTGGTTTCAATATTCTGATACTATGATTAGTATGTATTCTTTGATGCTAGCACTACTGGAGGTGCCAAAACAAACCAGTGTAAGTGGTGGATTAACTTTAAAAAATGAGTGGCAGTTTATATCTGTTACAGTAAGGATACTCCATCAACAGAGTAGCCTTTCTGCCAAGATAATGGTCCGTCCTACCGATTTATATGTGGAAAGGCTATTGGTGTAACCATGGCGAAGAGTACTCTGTCTCATTGAACTTGGTATGATTTCTGTCGCGGGTACTTGGCCTAGCCACAAAAGTGAGCTAGCGTTTTTATCAACACAAATGGGGTAGTGCTGCGTGGTAGGAATTTTGTGGATTCCGACAGAATCTGGACATTTCCATCACAGAACTGTAAGGAAAATTTTGATTTCAAGCAAAGATTGAGGTTTGCAGGGCATTGTGGGTAAGAAAACCCATGGGATCCATGCAAGGCACACCACCCTGGAATCCCAAGGTTGTCTAGTTTTAAAAAATGTCTGTGGTTCGTAGGTGTGCGTGGGTGGCACCACAGCTCTGCCCCAAATATCACAGCTACCCCTATTGCTTATCTCTCAACATAGCAGTTTAGGGCCTTTTGTATCATGGTCTCTTGGCCCACCCACACAAGTGGGGAACTGCTCTTATCAGGAGACATGTGGGAACTTATCATGGTAGGAAATTTGTTGCTCTCCACAGATTCCAGAACTTTCAGTCTTAGAAATGTGAGGAAAATGTGCGTTTCTTACCAAAGTTTGACGATTGCAAGGACTTCTGGGTAAAACTACCTAGTGAGAGCCATGCAAGTCATGCACCCCTAGACTCCCTTGGTTATCTAGATTTAAAAAATGTGCAAGATTGCTAGGTTTGCCTAGGTGCCAGCTGATCTAGGGCCCAAAATCCAAAGCTGCGAACATTTTTAAAAATAGGGTCAGTTTTCAGTGTAAAAATGTGATGTGTCTATGGTGCCTTTGGGACCCTTTCCTGTCACGGGCACTTGGCCTACCCACACAAGTGAGGTGGCATTTTTATCAAGAGACTAGGTGGAATGCTGGGTGGTATGAAATATGTGTAAGAATCTCACCTGAGTTTCCGCAGGAACGTCATGCATTTGTAGTAAGATCCACTACTTCCACAGATCACCCACGGCACCCTTAATACAACCAGGATGACAAGGATAACCCGGGGAAGAAGGGAAACAAAACAAGGAAAAAAGGGGGAGGACTCCCACGTTGGTTGCACGGGGCCAATTGGTCAGTCAAAACGGCACAAATGGCTGTAGGAAGGAAAGGACAATTTAGATACAATAAATGTCACCCAAGTCTAAAATATTACATGTATCACTAATCCCTACCTTAATCCTTTCTTCCTTAACTGAACGGGTAAAAGGCAATGGGGTGTGGAGTTTGTATCCGGTGCTGGAAAGGATAAGGGAGTGAGGTGAGTAATGTGCCTATTAAAGGAATTGTCGACACCAAAGGAAATGGGTTCTATATGTGCCTACCTATTACAATGGCATAGCTTGTGGATAACAATGTCCTTGTGTATGACACTCTTCAGACTAAAAAAAAATAGAACAAGAATCCTTGTAGACAGGTACGAGCAATTCTGGCTTCCCTTTAGGCTTTAGCAGACGGAGCGGATCCCCACAATGCCCAGAGCACAATGGCAGGCAAGCAACAGAACGAATAAACACATGACAGGCCAGAGCAAGACTTTGAGCAGTACTGCTATGACAGGGGAACAGCAGAACAAACAAGGAAAAACAAACCAGCGCGAAGCGCTGTTACCGTCTGTACATATGTGCAGGCATCTCTAAATTGCAGGGTTTGGAAGTGGCGGTAAACAGGACCAACACCCAATAAGTCCAGCAGACAAATCCTCTAATTAAGGAGCACGAGGATATCACGCCGCACCAAACGCGTAGAGAGCTTCAACCCGGAAACAGACAGGGAGGACGGAAACGGGATTCCGACGCAAGAACGCGAAGCGTCAGAATGAGGGGAAGGCTGGACTTTAACCTGTTCCTGCGCATGCGTGTCCCCGGCAGGCGGCCATACTTGTAGTTTCTAAATGCCGATTCCGGCAATCGTGACAATATGTGGCTCCACACAGATTCCAGAATTTTTACCCACAGAAAGTTGTGGAAAATGTGTGTTTTTAGTCAAAGTTTGACGTTTGGAAAGGTTTCTGAGTAAAATTATATGGTGAGAGTTATGCACCCCTGGACTTCCCTGATTGTCTAGTTTTAAAAAATGTGCACATTTGCTAGGTTTCCCTAGGTGCTGGCTGAGCTAGGGCCCAAAATCCATAGCTACCTACATTGCAAAAAAAGGGTGTGTTTTCTATGCAAAAATGTGATGTGTTAATGTGTGTTTGAGCCTCTTTCCTGCCACAGGCACTAGGTCTACCCACACAAGTGAGGTTGCATTTTTATCAGGAGACTTGGGGGGATTGCTGGGTGGTAGGAAATTTAGGGCTCCCCACTGGTTCCAGAAGTTTTCCTCACAGAAATGTGTGGGTTTTTTAATAAACAATTTTATTGAGTTATATTACATGTATAAACAAAGCAAGCCATAACACAGTACATAGAGAACTACACAGTTCGCATATGTCAGTCTTTAGTTCATCCATTTGTCCCAAATCCTTGTATGTTTCGGTGGGTATCCCCAGGCCGTGTAGATAGGCTCTTTGAGCTTGGCACACCAGTCCATAACTGTGTGCTTTTCAAAGAGATTTGGTGGATTTACGGACCTCCATTTCCGGGCAATATCCCGTTTCGCCATGACCGTTGCCATCCCAATCAGAGTACTGTCACTGTGGCTGCCACCCACTTCATCAATAATCCCCAGTAGTGCTTGTCTCGGTGTGAGGGTGATATGGATTCCCAGTGTCCGGGTAAGGGTGTCCATGACATCTTGACAGCAGACAGCAATTGGGGAGGCACTGCCACACCATATGAAAACAATCTGCATCGAGACGGGGCAGCGGAGGCACCCCAGGTCAGGAGAATGTCCCATGCACCAGAGCCACTTGGGGGGATAAGGTATGTGGCATACAAGTAGTTAAGCTGTATGAGTCTGAACCTAGAGGAGATCAAGAATCTCCCAAGGTGCCAGAGGTGCCAGGGTCCAATCCGTCTTCTCCAGTGGCCGATCCAGTTCTCCCATTTCTGTTTCAAGACTGGAAAGCCATCAGGAGCGTTTGTCACCAGAGTGCGATACATTTGGTGCATGTCTCCCCTTCCTAGTTTACCCAGCAGGAGTTTTGTTTCTACGGGCTTCGTTTGGGGAGGTCCATTAGATGGGGTAGTGCATGCCGTAGTTGGAGGTATTTATGGAATTTTGTTTTTGGACAGGGAGAACTGTGTTTGTAGCTCTTGGAATGAATGAATTGCACCTCCCCCCCGCCCAGATTTCTCCTAAGGTAATAATAACGATCTTATCCCACTTAGTGAAGCTTTGAAGGTGTGCCAAATGCCTGAGTGATCGACTCTGCCAAAGTGGGATCTGCCATGTCAGGGTATTCTACCATCCCATTTCGCTCGATGCTCCCCACCAGCACTGGAAGACCACTTTGGTGATGTCAGGAAGATCTTGTGGGAGGGGGTCGTCGTATAAGATTCCCATCAGTTGATCTATCTTAAGAGCGAAATTTCACCACTATAGGCGGGGTCGTCCCATTCACCCATCAGCCAGACATTGACAACCAGCAGGCGTGCTGCTCCATTCTAAAGTTGGAGATCCGCCATTCCCGTCTCCCGTCATAAACCGACTTCCTAAGTTTGCCATGGGCTGATCGTGGCAGGCGGTTGGACCACATACAGGTAGCGGGGGGAATCATAATTTTGAATAGGGCAACTTTCCCTAATATTTGCAGAGGGAGCCACTCCCATCGTTGCTGGTGTGCTTTTGTCAGGGAAGTAAAGTTAAGGTCCCAGGTCTTTTCTGGGTCTCTGGAAATGTGTATTCCTAGGTATTTGAAGGCTGTGTCTTGTATCCGTGTGGAGGTGGGGCAAGTTGCTGCCTCTGTCCCTTCTTGGAGAGGGACCAGCAATGATTTATTGAGGTTGACCGACAATCCTGAGGCCATTGCATAGAGCTCTAGGATTTACATGCATCTCTGGCCCGAGGTCCGGTGGTGTGATAGGAATAGCAGGATGTCATTTGCATACAGGGATATTTGGTCTTCTGTGTTGTCCACCCATCGCCATTCCCACACCTGGCGTTGCAACGCATTAGCCGTGCCAGCAGTTTGATAGCAAGGGCAAAGAGAAGTGGCGATAGAGGGCATCCCTTCCTAGTTCCCCTATAAATGGGGAAGGAGTCAGAAAGTACTCAATAGACCAGCGTTCGTGCCCGTGGTTTGGGGTATAGCAGCCCTATGTACCTACGGATCTTGGGTCCCAAACCCGTTTTCCTCCAAACTCTGAACAAGAAGGACCAATCCACTGTGTTAAATGCTTTTTCGAAGTCAAGAAGAAGCAGGCCAGTTGATCATCGAGCTCCTTCATGCGGGCTATTGCCACATGGACCCAGCAGATGCAGTGGCATGAACTGCATCTTGGTGTGAATCTGCATTGGTCAGGGTGAATCAGTTTGTGCAGCACTGGTAGGAGTCTGTTGGTTACTAGTTTGGCTAAGATTTTGACCTCCTTATTGATCAGGGGGATGGGCTATAGGATGCACAGTGGTTGGTGGGTAGACCCAGTTTAGGGATGACCACAATGGTGGCCATGTCATTTTGGAGGGAAAGTGACCTCTTTCTACCGCTTCAGTATAGAGGTTGAGTAGATGGGTTGTAAGCATCATAGCCTATTTAGGGTAATATGCAGTTGGGAACCCGTCGGGTCCTGGTGTCTTAAAAGAATTTAGCCCCTGTATTGCTTCACCAATCTCCTCTTCCATGATTGGGCTGTCTAGGGCTAGTTGGTTCATTGGGGAAACGTATCTAGAGGTATATCCTCAAGTATAGAATGTTGTGTTTGGCGGGGTGGGTGTTCTTTGCAAGCATACAGTAGTTCAAAGGGTGTAGCAAAAACTGTGGCTCTGTCGGCAGATTTTCAGCACTGGGAAGTTGTGGCTGTCTAGTATCTCTGGGACTATACTGGAGGTCACATCAGCCAGTACAACATTTTCCTGGATTTATCATCATGTTCATGAACTTTTTTGTTTGGAGGCTCTCCAACACTGGCGGGCTTCTTCTATAGCTGTTTGATGGCCATGGTTAGTTGACGGGCAAGGGCTTCTGTTGAGTGTTGAATGTATTGTTGTTCGAGATCTAGGAAGCAGGATTCGAGAGCTACCATAGTTCAGGCTTTCTCTTTCCTGTGGACATAGATCCTGGTGATGCCTTGGAGCGTGACCTTTCCCCCCCATCCAAAGGGTGCCCGGAGAGTCTACAGTGACCTGGTTCCTGGAGTAGTAACTCTCCAGCTCGGCAGCAAGAAGTTCTCTGTATTTCTCATTTTTAACATGCCACACATTGAGGCGCCACATGGGTCTCAGGTTCCCTTCATTACCACCCATAGCCACCATCACTGGGGAGTTACCCGAGATGCCTCTAGGGTGTATGATGGGTGAGGTGAATTGTAACATGTCAGTTGCAGGGAGCAGTATAAGGTCTATATGAGAGAGTGTTTTGTGGGATGCTGATGTGTGGGTATATTGTTTGGCCTGGGGGTGCCAGGCTCCCCAGCTGTCACAAGGACCTAGGGCGTCCGTCCAGTATGTGAGTTGTATGGCTCCCGCTAGCTGGTCAGCCGAGCGGGACCCAAAGGTATCCAGGTTGGGATTTGGGGTGGCATTGAAATAACCATCCACCACAATTGTCCTTGGGGGCATCTTGACAACGCTATTGTTAGGGCATCTGGGGTTGAAGGTTGCATGTGGGGTGGGAGGGTTGTAGGTTGCATGTGTGGTAGGATGTAGACACTAAAGAAGTTGCAGTTCCTACCTTCCAGCAGGCCCTCCACCCCCACATATCTACCTAGGAGATCTACAACTGTATTCGTCACTGTCAAGGGTAGGGTTTTATGGAGGGGAATCGCCGCCCCCCAGAGCAGTGGGTGAACCCGGCGGGGTATACTCTGTTATAACCATACCATTTAAGGAAGGGGCAGTGAGATCTCAGCAGGTGGGTTTCTTGGAGCATCAGAACATGAGGTTGAAGTCGCTTGGCATATTTTAGGACAGCTGTCCTCTAAATATCACCCAGGAGGCCATTCAGATTCCATTACATGATATGGGGTTTCATGTTTTAGCTAAGTGTGAGTTTGGATGTGATACAGGAGTAGGCCTGGGCATAAAATTCCGCTCTGCTCGTGAAGTTTGTGAAGTTTTGCCCACTCCACACTCTGCGTAGAGTGTGGAGTTTAAAAAAACTCTGCAAAGCAGTGTTTTTCCTCTCGCGTGGCTCGCCAACATTAAGTTGGCGAGCAGAAGCGAGGAAAATTATATGCTAGACCACCTCTTGTAAGATTTCTCAATGCTGGTGGTGTTGTGGCAGGTCACTACCGCTCGTGTTGAGAAACCTGCCACTCGCGTTGAGGAACTTGCCGCTCGAGTAGAACATCTACTCGAGAGGCAGAAAGAAGCAGCGCCCTCTTGCACTGCATGTGGTGCCGCTCGTGCCGATTTTACAGCATGGGCCAAACTCCGGGCGGTAAAATTAGCATGAGCAGTGTGACTTACCGCACTCTGCCACTTGCGGAACTCCACGGAGCGTGGCAGAATTTTTTCGGCACTTTGCAAAGTTCCGCATAGCAGAACTCCATGAACTCCACCCAGGCCTATGCAGGAGTGGGCATGGCTGCATTAGTCTGAGGGGGTTTTCCATGGGACAAACTAATTTTTCTTTGGAAATGGTGCTGAGTATGAGTGCGAGTGTGTGTGTAGTGCGTAACATCAGTAAACAAAAAATAACATCTCCTCCCCCCAACTCCCTTCTCTCCATGCTTACCCGCAAGAAGCATCTGTCACCAAAAGATTCCCCGGAAGAAGAACCAAGATGAGTCTCAGATTTTGTTAGGCATAAAAGGTGGATTTCCTCCTTAGAGATGGATGTTGTAGGTGCAAGGCTGCCATGAAGAAGTTCAACATATAACAGTCAGTGGGAGAACATTACTATGCACTGTCCAATCTGTCACGTCCGGGCTCAAAGGGTGCGACTCGGGGCACAGGGGAGCAACCTCCCTGCAGGGCTTTCTGTATATGACTGCCAGCAGCTGTGTCCAAGTCTGAGGATGCTGATGGTCTCCTAGGATGGATGCGGTTCCACTGGGTATGCATCTGGTATCTAGTGCCGGTCTGCAACACAACATTCAGCGGGAGTTCAGAGGTCTTTGTTCAGGGTTCCTTTGGTTTGGGGTCTGTGTTCTTTTCAGGATCTTCTGCTCCATTGCCCGTTTCCAGGCACCATCCGAGGTGTCAAAGAAGTAAGTGCAATCTTGGAAAATCACTTTAAGTTGCACAGGGTACATCAACATTTATTGGATGCTTATGGCTCAGAGCTTTTGTTTTACCTCATTGAAAGATTTCCTCTGCCTCTGGGTTGCTTGGGAGTAGTCGGGGAATATCATGATGTGCGTGGATTGGAACTTCAACAGGCCCGCTGCTCTGGCCTCCTGGAGGATGGGGTCTCTGCCATGATAGTTGAGCAATCAGGCTATCATCGGGGGGGGGCAATCCTGGGGGGGAGGCGTGGTGCCAGGGATTGATGAGCTCATTCCAGAACAAACCATTGCTAGAGTGATCCCTCCGGTAGCCAGGAATTTCAGCCAGTTTTCTAGGAAGGGAGTGGGGGCTGGGGTTTCGGCCCCCTCCCAGAATCTCATGAAGTGGAGATTATTTCTTCTCAACCTGTTTTCCGTGTCTCCAGCATGTCGTGCAAGGGTGGCCGTGGCTGAGATATCTTTTGCGATGTTGGATTTTAGGGTGGCCATCTCGTCTTCTAGTGGGGATATCCGATCCTCTGCTGCTGTCACCCTGGTCTACATGTTGCAAAGGTCTTGCCTAAGATGTCTGCCCGCCCCTCACCTAGCTTAGCCTCTACTTATGCTCGGGAGGATTAAATGGCAAAAAAGGATAGCGTTCATGTCGGCGGGGGCCATGGTCTGTGGGGGTTCTTAGTCTGGCCCTTTTGGGTCTGTTTTCCCGCTTGGGTGTGTATTTGTTAATTTTAGGTTGAACCTGGTGAAAATGTTTGTGTTTTTACTCAAAAATTGAGGTTTGCAAAGGCTTCTGGGTAAAATTAGCCAGTGAGAACAACACAAGTCATGCACTCCTAAAGTCCCCTGGTTGTCTAGTTTTAAAAAATGTGCTGGTTTGCTAGGTTTCTCGAGGTGCCAGCTGAGATAAGGTCCAAAATCCACAGCCACCCACAGCTCAAAAAAAGGGTGCATTTTCAGTGCAAAAATGTGATGTGTCTATGTTGCGTTTGGGACCTTTTCCTGTCACGGGCACTTGGCCTACCCACACAAGTGAGGTAGCATTTTTATCTGGAAACTTGGGGCAATTCTGGGTGGTAGGAAATTTGTGGCTCCCTGCAGATTTCTGAAGTTTTCCTCACAGAAATGTGTGGAAAATGTGTGTTTTTATTAGAAGTTTATGGTTTGCAAAGTCTTCTGGATAAGTAAACCTGGTTAGAGCCATTAAAGTCACACCCCACCCTGGTTTCCCCAGGTGTCTAGTTTTATAAAATGTACAGGTTTGCTAGGTTTCCCTAGGTGCCGGCAGGGCTTGGGCGAAAAATTCACAGCTACCCACATTGCAAGAAAATGGTCTGTTTTCAGTGTAATAATGTGATGTATCTATGTTGCATTTTGTCCTGTTTCCTGTTGCAGGCACAAGGCCTACCCACACAAGTGAGGTACCATTTTTATCGGGAGACTTGGGTGAATGCTTGGTGGTAGGACATTTGTGGGTACCTATAGATTCCAGATCTTTCCATCACAGAAATGTGTGGAAAAGGTGTGTTTTTAGTTGAAGTTTGAGGTTTGCACAGGCTTCTGGGTAAAATTGCCTCATGAGAGCCACGCAAGTCACACACCCCTGGACTCCTCTGGTTGACTAATTTTAAAAAATGTGCAGGTTTGCTGGTTTCCCTTGGTTCTGGCTGAGCTAGGGCCAAAAATCAACAGCTACACACATTGCACAAAAAGGGTGCGTTTTCTGTGGAAAAATGTGATATGTTTATGTTGCGTTTGGGGCTCTTTCCTGTCACGGGCACCTGGCCTACCCATTCAAGTGAGGTACTATTTTTATTGAAAGATTTGGGGAAACGCTGAGTGGTTGGATATTTGTGGATCCCCAAAGATTCCATAAGTTTCCTCACAGAAATGTGTGTGTGTGGAAAAAGCGAATGTTTAGTCAACGTTTGAGGTTTGCTAGGGATTTTGGTAAAAATACCTGTTGACAGCCTCACAAGTCACCCCACCCTGGATTCCGCTAGACATTTAGTTTTGAAAATGTGCAGGCTTGCTAGGTTTCGCTAGATGTTGGCTGAACTAGGACCCAAAATCCACAGCTACCAACATTGCAAAAAAAGTGTCAGTTTTCAGTGAAAAAATTGTGATGTGTCTATGTTGTGTATTGGGCCCTTTCCTATCACAGGCACTAGGCCTACCCAGACTAGTGAGGTAACATTTTTTTCAAGAGACTTGGGGCAATGCTAGGTGGGAGGACGTTTGTGGCTCCCCACGGATTCCAGAACTTTCCATCACAGAAATGTGTGGAAAATGTGTTTTTGTAGTTAAAGTTTGAGGTTTGCAAGCGACACTGGGTAAAAAAACCTGGTGAGAGCCACACAGGTCACCCCACCCTGAATTCCCCCGGTGTTATAGCTTAAAAAATGTGCAGGTTTGCTAGATTTTCCTAGGTGCCGCATGAGCTATGGCCCAAAATCCACAGCTACCCACATTGGGAAAAAGGGTCGGTTTTCAGTGGAAAAATGTGATGCGTCCATATTGCATTTTGGTCCATGTATTGTTTCAGGCACTAGGTCTACCCATACAAGTGAGGTACTATTTTTATCTGAAGACATGTGGGAACACAGGATAGTAGAACATTTATTATTATCAATTGGATTTCACTGCATTTGTGCCCTCCAATTGTAAGCCACTGTGTAAGACAGAAGACATTTTGAAGAATACCCTCTGAATTACATGCTAGTATGGGTACCCACAAATTCAGAGATGTACAAATAACCCCTGATCCTAAACTACATATCTTGTGGCCATTGCAGAAATACATAGTTTTCCTTGATATCCATTTTTCACTCTGCATATTTCACCATATCAATCTGTCTATACTCGGGACACAATGAATAAACATTGTACAGTGCACCTCAATTGTTGGCTCTGTTTCCCTCGGGCTCTTAGAGAACCTACAAACCCTAAAGATCCCCACAACCAGAAGGGTCTAGCAGAAGTAATTATATATTGCTTTTGTAAATCGACCTTCGTGACAAAAAGTTACAGATGAAAATGTCTCAAATGGCGTTTTTCCTACTCATTTTCAATATTTCTTTATTTCATCAGTTTGTTTCTTTAGGAAAACCTTGAGTGATCTACAAATGTCACCCCTTGCTGAATTTAGAATTGTGTCTACTTTTCAGAAATCTATAGCTTTCCTGGATTACCCACTGGTTTCACACTGGTTTCCACCACAAACTGGAAGTAAGTTGAAAGCACAAAAATAGGAAAAATGGGCTACCTCTTTGAAAAATGCTCAAACTGTGGTAAAAAAAGGTATTTTTATTCAACTCTGCATGTTCCTGAAAGCTGGGAAAATGGTGACTGTAGCACAGTAAACTGTTTTCTGATGCCATTTTTAGGGAAAAAATCAGACACTTTTATGCAGATCACTTTTTTCCTTATTTTCCCCCAAAAACTCAAATTGTAGTTTCATCTATATGTATACCTGTTGCATCCCCAAGATGTTGGAAAAAACGGATGCAGATTTGGCGTTGATACCTTATATGGACAAAAGATTATGAGACCTAAGTGCAAACTACCCAAAATCTCCAAATCAGTTGAGGGGCAAATTATCTGTTTGAGCGATACTCAGGTATTGCTCTGCCTGCCAAAATAAGCTCAGGAAACTGTGGGTAATGCTTTTTTTCAGTGTCTGTCGTCCAAGATCCAGTAGAAGCTCCAGACAATTTATATTGGATGGCAGATCAAGGGACTCGCTGAATTGATGTCTGATTAATCATTGCAATTGAAAGAGAAGGGAAGGAGAGTGTCTAAGTTAATATCTTTGCAAAATAATTTCTGCAGTCATAATCATCATCATAAAAAATACTTTATTTGGTAGGCCATACCATTAAAGTATACAAATATACATCACAATCAATTTGCAGTTAAAATGTAGTAATAAAACAATAAGTTAAAACACAGTGAAATAGCAAGCAGCAATAATCACATATATCAGACAATTTAAAATCCAAGAAATAGTTATAGTTTGTGCTTTAAAATATCATTGGCTATTACCCTACAAAACCCAAGAGTGTAGCTAATTGCTGCTAATAGGGGCACTAGAAACATGCATGTACCTCTCTATTTAAAAAATGTATCTTAAAAACTTCTCATGCTTATACCAAACATTAAGAAGAAAGCAACTTACTGAAAACACAATAGGTTCCGATGTATCTGTTTTCAGTATGCGCTGGGCCTGCTGGTACTGTGTAACCCCCATGTTCAAACAAATTGGCTGAAGCCACTTATATCATATGTCTTGGTAGCTGAAACATACAATCAGAATGTGATCCAATGACTCTGGATCCAATTGACACATTGGGAATACAGTGGAAACCTGATTTTTATTCCAGCGGCTGCTAAATTTTCTCAGGGGCAGACAGCCATACCTGAACCTTTAATACAGACTTTTAGCAAGGGGAGGAGTAACGGTATCTAGGAGGTGCTCAAATATCGGGACTGGTTTGATCTCAAGGAACCTCTCAGTCAAATGGCCCAAATTACCCTTTCTAAGTTGAAGTTCATGTACATAGTGCCAGTATGCAGATTTTAGAACCTGCCCATCCACCTTGCAAATTTCCCAGAGTTTCCCAGAGCTTTAGTAACTTCAGCTTCTTGTACCATCTATAGATAAACCTCAGCCAGGAACCTTTAGGGTGTAATCCAGCCGTATTAGATCGCATAAGCAATCTCTATAATCATGGAGCTCTGGCGTCATCCAAATGCATATCCAAAATAAAAGTGGCTTCAGCTGAACAAGGTCAGAAACACAGTTAGTACCTAGATCATAACGAAGTGGAAAAAGAGGTGTGCTAGTTGGTATTACTACAAGGCTACTACCAGAGCCCTTATAACATTATTTTCTGATACCCTAGGCTTGTATGTATCATTATAGCCCCAGATTTACACAATGAATAATGCAGCACTCAGTGCCTTGACAGGATAAGCCTCTAAAGCTGGAGACATTGATTGGGAGTATGTTGCTTTATGGAAGTGTAGGATTACTTTAGATCTATGTGAAAGTATGAGGAAGCCTTTATCGATTTGGGGATCCCACTTGAATTTATCTGTCAGGGTCACCCCAAATAGTCAAAGCTAAATACCCTGCCAAGTTTTTCAGTACCAGCTTTAACACTATTATTTCTAGAGGATCCCTTGCCAAAGACCATGTATTTAGTTTTAGAGCAGTTCAGCTCTAGGCCCCTTGACTCACAGAATACCATGAATGTATTCAGCAAAATTTGGAGACCCATGGGTGTTTTTGATATAAGTAACGAATTGTCAGCAAAGAGGAGAATAGGAATTTTTTCCCCATTCAGAGAGGGTGAATCATTAACACATGATCATAAATCCTGTACTACATCATTTATATATAAAGTGAACAGGATGGGCGTGAGTACGCACCCTTTGCGCACTCCACGCAATACTGGGATATGATTCATCAATTCCCCCTTCTCTCCCCACCGGACCTGAGCGTAATTCCTTTCATGTAATTTGATTAAAATATTAATAAGCAGTGGCGGCTGGTGACATTTGAAAGTGGTGCGGCGTAAACCAATAACTGTACTGCAATGTTGCGAGCGAGCGTAGCGAGCGAGCCCGAACCACCTACGGGGGGTTCGGGGGGGTTCTCCCCCTGAGAAAATGTTGAAAAAAGAGTGGGCAAATGGTGCATTTTCAAGCAAATTTGAGATAGCAGGAAGGTTAATAAAGCAATTGTGAATCTGTTCTAACAAAGACAGTGACTGTCAAAACTGTCAGTCTAATCGGATGCATAACAAGCGCCAGTACCCTTCGGAGTGCACCCCATGCACTAATGCACCAGGCACACACCCATGCACTAATGCACCCGTGCACCAATGCTCCGAGTACACACCTGTGCAATAATGCTCCAAGCACACACCTGTGCACTAATGCTCCAGGCATACACCTGTGCACTAATGGTCCAGCCACACCCTATGCATTAAGGCTCCAGGAACACACCTGTGCACTAATGCCCCAAGCACACACCCATGCACTAATCCTCCAAGTAACACACCCATGCTTTGCTCAAACACAAAAGGCATCAAAGTATGAATGCATGTTAAATAAATGTGAAAAACACAATTTTATGACTTCGTGTGTTTTCCAAACACAAAATAAATATGAATAAATACAGATAAGATGGCAAACATTGAATACTGATAAATACAGACGAAAACATAAATCAATACCATACAACCGGGAGCCCTAATTATAATCCACCCCTAAACACTACACTGGTCTCCTCCAAGCAGCCTGAGCAGCCACTCTCCAAAAGGACTCACCTACAAACAGCACAAAGTACAACTTAATACTGGAGTAACCTGGCTCTGTAAAAGATGCCCAAACCAATCCCTAACTCGTGCCCGGGTTATAGGGCAAGGGGTGAACCCTGACACCCCAAGCCACCACATATTTATTATTATATGATATTTCGTTAAATTATAATCTTATTTATTATATGTCACATTAACACAGAATCATAAGAACATATTTTAGAATTAAAATACTAAGCTTCCATTGAAACGCAATGGAGTGAGAGAACAAGGCACCGAATTTAAGAGTGTAAATACTGCTTACAAGGAGGGGAGTACAGCGCCTCAATGGTCTTCTCTAGCTTCAAACAAAAAGAAGCTGACAAGACGTACGTAGTAATAGGCAAAAAAGCAGGAACATACCTGTGCACATTTTCAGTTTTAGGCTCCGAAAGACTGCCTCTCCCATTTCATCTGGAGCCCTGGTGTCACTTGAGGCTTCATCCTTCCAGTGAACGCGGTGCTCACCGGTTACCTAGATACGCAAGAAGAGAGACGTTCGGAGCTGGGGGTTCTAGACTAGTGCACGCGCCGCTCGTGAGTCCTCTTCACCTCTGTGCTCACCCTTAACCTAGAGCGCGATGAGTATGGCGCATGTGTGTGTGTTCTCTGAGAGGCAGTGTATTTGGCCCACTGCAGAGTCATTTGATTACTTAAAATAATATTCGCAAAAGTGCTTTATTTATTCCAGTTACAAAGCACAACTACAAGAACGTAGTAAGTGCCGTAAAAACTACTTTAACTGGCGATGAATGAGAGCCCCTTGTTTGCAACAAGAAAAAACCCACGCTTGTAAACTTCGCTGGTTAAACAAAATCCTGGAGGCTTTGTGTGAAATTATAACTCTGACAAGTTTGGAAAGCTATTATTTTGCGCGTGCCATTCTGCCAAGTTAGAAAAGAGAACAAGCATTAAAAATGCAATAGGTCTCGCCTTTCATTAAGTTAAAGCCATTTGCTTTGCTATACATACCATTAGCAAAGCAAATGGCTTTAACTTAATCAAGCGAGACCTATTGCATTTTCAATGCTTGTTCTATTTGTGTAACTGTCCCATGTCCTCTCCCCTACAATCCTTGCCAAACATCCCTTCTACCTGCACCTGCGACTATCCTTAGTGAGGGCCGAGCAGCCTTAATCTGCTCTGTAAAGCCTCGTCCACCTGGTAGCACCCCTTGTCGTCCATCTGCTCTACGGAGCTAGTTGTTTCTTTACATCAGAGCTCTTGCCTCCTCCTACTCCACCTCTTTTAGTTGCACCCACCTTCTTATCCCCCGCCCGCGTGACTCCGCTTTGGGATCAAATGGATTTCGTCCTTGTCAGCAGCGGTGTGTCAGCAGTGGTGTCAGCAGCGGCGTGTCAGCAACGATGTGTCAGCAGTGGTGTGTCAGCAGTGGTGTCTGCAGCGGCGTGGCAGCAGCGGCGTGTCAGCAGCGGCGTGTCAGCAGCGGCGTGTCAGCAGCGGCGTGTCAGCAGCGATGTGTTAGTAGCGGTGTGTCAGCAGCGGTGTCAGCAGCGGTGTGTCAGCAGCGGTGTGTCAGCAGCGGTGTGTCAGCGTCGTGTCAGCAGCGTCGTGTCAGCAGCGGTGTGTCAGCAGCGGTGTGTCAGCAGCGGTGTGTCAGCAGCGGTGTGTCAGCAAGTGGTGTGTTAGCAAGTGGTGTGTCAGCAGCGGTGTGTTTTTTAAAACATAAATAAAAGGCATAGTCATTTACAATGCTGATATCGTAAACTATCGCAAATGTGAGACCTATTGCATTGCAAATGTTTGTTTTACCTTTTTTGTACTTCTTCATCCCTAGTCTTCTAGTGTCTTGGCTGTGGGTGTGCAGAGCTCCCAGAAGGGTGAGCTCATCAGACAGGTGAATACAGGTGCCGGGAGTTGTTCCTAACTACAACTAAGGCACCCCGCACTCACTGGTGGACGTAATTATGGACCAGTTAAGCACTATGACTGTGACTTAAAGCATCTTTTAAAAATACACAGCTCGCTGCCTACACACGTACCCAGCCTTTTAGCACACCAACACAGGACCTCAGCATCCCTGCAGCATGGCCACTTCACACCCGGCACACCCATGACTGACCTTTGGACACGCCCTACACACACACCTAGCACCTAATATCGCACCTTCAGCAGAGCTAATACAGCCTCCATCACCCCTACACACCCCATCTGCACCCACACTCCCAGATACACATGCGCTGCACGCCAAAACATATCCCAGCACACCCCTTTCTCCCAGCATGTAGATATCACACCTTATCCCCTCACACACCCAACATCTCTATACCACAGCCTTATCACAGTTCTATAACTCTCTGCAAACACTTTAGCGCACACCCCCATAGCCCAGCATCTGCCGAATAGGCATGCCATAATTACATGTATATCACCCCCATCATCCGTATTGCGTACCACACATTAGACACCTAACCCCCTATGATCTGCCCAACAACATCACACCTTTACACCCCAGAACCCATAAATAACACTATATACCACCCACCATACACAAACCCCACTGTATCATACACACGCCCCACTCCCGCGTGCACCACACATCCCTGCCCACAGAGTGCATAATCGGGACCATGCGTGAGAATTCGAGATGAGGGTGAACGGGGAGGGCGTTTTGAGCAGTCAGTGAGCATTGGGGAGAGTGTTCTGGGGCAGCATCTGTCACACTGCCGAGAAGAGTGCTTTGAGTGAGAGACCGGAGTGATGCGAGCGCCTGGCGACTGCTCTTCTCAGCTCACATTAAATGCAAGAATGCTCCGAGCGGGGAGTGAGCCCTTGGAGAAGAGTGCTCTCCGTAGAGAGTGAGGGTTTGGAGGATCCAATGGTATCGGGGCTCTGAAAGGACAGTGTTGTGAACTGCCAGAGAGTCAGTAGTTTGGGAAAGAGCGAGTGAGGACTCAGACAGTGAGTGTGTGTTCTAAGCGCGGTGGTAATAAAATAAACCGACCGCGGAGTGAGGCTCGGCTAACCACACCCGGCTGAGGATGAGGGTGTACTACACACGTACTCATTTCATGCTCTGAAGTCTAAAGCCCTTAATCAATTAACACCCACGATTAACCGCCAAGAGGAAGTTTAATTTGTTGTGTGCGCTATATATAATGTGGGCCACTGGAATTATGCGGGAAGAGAGGGACAAATTATGAGACAGGAAAAGGCCACCCGTGCTGCAAGAAGGGCAAATTATGCAGGCGTAATCGGCACATTTTGGACAGTATTATTTCATTATTTGGTAATTTTTTTACACTTGTTTAAACACTGTCTGGCCATTGGTTGCACCTCATTAGTACTAGTTTAACAATGAAATACAGCAATAAGCAATAGAAAGAATGACCAGTCAACCTTTGCAAAGGATCTTCCACTCCGCAGTAGCACATATCACTGTATTTTTAGTAACTTTTGAATCGATTGAGCTAGAAACTGGCAGCTCTAGAAACCAGGTGCTGAGACGGGTCCCTATCAGGCCCTCTGTTGCCCTCACAGCCAGTGGAAACAAAATCTGGCCTCATTAGCCGCGCCACCCATCCCCTGCCTTTCAAGAGACTGCTTGGTTTAGGTCTGCTGCCACCATCAGCAGCTAATGGAAGACATGATCACCTGCTCGTGATCTGAAAGGGCACGCCATAAAGTCCACAAGAGGGGGGGGCATGGAGGGCAGAGGTCAGACTCCAAATGTATCATGCGGACAATGATCGGATGCTGAAGGCTGAAATTTTTTATTTATTTATTTATTTTATTTGAAACGTTTTATATAGCGCTGGCTAGACCCGAAGGTATCAGAGTGCTTTACATGAGAAAGAACATTGTTTCAGAACATAGTTACAAAGTTACATCAGTTGCTGGAGCATAGTTACATGAGTTACAAAAGCATAGCATAAGCATAGGGGGGAGGGGGTAGGAAATACAACGGGGAGACGAGGAAAAACAGTGTCCGACGTCCGGCTGGGTAGGTGACGGCCGAGGGTGAACCAGAGCCAAACTCCTCTATAGCTGCATAGGACAGCTCCACCGGTCATCGGCCAAAGGTTGCTCGGGCACACGCAGTACATACAGAAGGTTCTAGATTCCGCCTAGGGAGCATCGTCAAAAGTTCCATCACGGGCGCCGGTCACGGTGAGGCTCTTGCCTGAACTTGATATGTGGCGTTTGAAGTGCCATTCTCAGGGCCGGTGGAGGTCTCGCAGTCAGAGATGACCTGCTGGGGCTTCCGCTGCTTTCTCCTGGACATCTCCCACCCATGGGTGTCGGCTCTCGTCGCACCCAGGGTGCCCCCCAGATGCAGTGGGAGCTACCTGAGGCGTCAGGTCGCGTTCAGTGTGCACCGCACCTATCAATATAGGCCCCCCGCATCAGCGCCCTCCCGTCAGAGTCCGCCCAAGGCTTTATGGCTGAAAAGGGATGGGGATTAACAATAAGCGTCTATCCGGTACGATTTGTGCCTGCAATGGAAGACCCATTGAGGTAATAATGTTACATGGCGGCCATCTTAAGGTCAGGCAGTGGCTATGTGCTCCCGTGTATCACTGATCCTGAGCCTTCATTCCCAACTGTTCACGACAAACCAGGGAGCCTTAATTCAGTTCTCCGTACCCTCATGGGACTACAGGGAAGCCTCCTGCACTCCTCCTGTGTGAAGGGATGTCGCCTGCCATTTTGGGGTCAGGCGGGCCGCGATATTTGTATTCCTCCTTTACTGTGGCCAAGTTGTAGAATCCCCTGCGCTCCGTAGGAATATGCCCAGCGCTGGTGAGTCCAGGGAGCCCCAGAAGCCAACTCACTCCTCCGGGGACAAATTTGATTCACCGGCCGCCGGGCCAACCAGTGCTCGCGGCTCCTACAGCTCCCTATTTAGAGATTAGTGGTATTTCCCTGGCGGGCGCCATTTTGAGGTCAGGCGTGGCGTGTCCCGCATTAAAAAATGTGGTTTTAATTCAGGCACCCTCCGGAACTCTGAAACTCCCATTTAGATCACCAGATGTATTCTCCGCTCCCCCACTCACCGTCCCTGCAGCGAGTCAGCTATGGCGTGTTGGACCCTCGAGTCACCGGAGCCTTCTCCCGCGAGCTCCCGGCGTGCTCACCAGGGGATGCTGCATCTCGCGTTGTCGCAGTGGCTCCTCAGGTACCGGGGGATCATTGGGAGATTCTTGGGCTTATTGGTTGCAGCTTCGAGGGCTGTGTGTCTGCGTCGCTAAGACTGCAACTTAGTGTCCTACGCTCTCCAGAGCCCACGGCGCCATCTTAGGGACCTGTGCTGGTCTCGGGGGTCTCCGATCACATCCATTTCCACAGGCATTCAGGCGACCTCGCTCATATTTCTCGGTCCCGGCAGGTTCCCCTTGAACTCCTTGTCATCGGGATCGGATTTGAGTCTTTTAGGCTATGAAAGTCCTTCGAAATCTGTCCGAGACAGCTGCGTTGCTACGGAGCCGGAGTGGACAATGTCTACCCGGCCATCTTGGCCCGCCCCCCTAAAGCACTCTTTTTAAAACCCTTCCTTCCCTGAAGTTACAGCTTTAGAGCATTCAGTGTAACTGATGTCAAGTTCTGCTGAGTGGATTTTTTTATTTTTTATTTCTAGATAATGGTTCTATCGCTGTGATAAATGTTTTCCTTTACCATCCTGCTTTAGACCACTCTACTCTTTCCCTGGCTGGGTACACATTGTAAGTGCTGCTCGCCCCTCGAGGAGTGTTTATTTTTTGCAGTTCATACAGTCAGACTGTAAATGTTTCAGTTGTTTAACAAATACCGAGTACTTTTCCCCAAAATATCCTTTTCACGCTTACTACTTCTAATAGCACGGAAACATGTTTCTGTATAAACCTAAATGTATTGTTGCATGTGATTTTCATGTATTGTTTTGTGAAAGGAAAGTTTATCAACTTCTACAGTGCATGATTGTAGACCCCTCTATTAGACCACGCCCTTAGCTGAATAGGCCATGCCTGTTTGTGCCCCTCCCCCACACCTTCTCCATCCCACTTAAAGCACTGGTGCAAACACTCACCCTTCACCACACCTCTAGGACAGAGGACCCTAGACCAGAGGCCAGACTCTACAGGCAAAGTGAAACTTTTAATAAATAACCTGCCTGTATGTAGCACTTGTACACCATGCAGAAGGGGTGTGCAAACACTCACCCGGTCACAAGGAGGGGGTGGGGCGGTGGGGGTGCAAACACCCACCTGGTCACCCGTCACCACACCTCTAGGACGGAGGCCCCTGGACCGGGAGGCCAAACTGTACAGGCAAAGTTAAACTTTTAATGAGCAACCTGCCTGTATGTATTGCTGGTTGTACAGCATGCACGGGAGGGGGGGGGGTGCAAAAACTCACCCGCCCACCCTTCACCGACACCTCTAGGACAGGGAAGGGAGGGGAAGGCAGGAGGGAAGGTAAAGGCGGAGGGAGAAACTAGATAGGGAAGAAGCGATAGAACAGAAAGTAGGGGAGGAAGGTATGGAGACCGACTAGATGTAGGGGCGCCGCCGGTTTTTGACATGGGCGAGCTGGGGCCCTGGCCCAGGGCACCACTCTTTAGAAGGGCACACAGAACTATCTGTAATAAGGTCATTCAAACAGCGCCAGCGTCTCTCTTGGCTCTGGGTGCTCTTTAAGATCCCTACAGCCCCTTTCTTGCACCCCCATTTCCTTCTCACCCCCAGCCGCCCCACACCAACAGCCCACTTCCTACCCCCCACCCCCCAAACAACTTGACACCAGCGCGACTGAGTGAAGCAGGGAGTCATTCTGGTGACTGATGGAACGATGGCCAGCCGCTGTTCTGAGGTCACCATCGAAGGTCTGGCCTGGGGACACAACAGGGCCCCCGGGGGCCTCGTTTTATTAAGCTGCAGCTGCGAGGCCGCCAAATGTATCCAGGCGAAGTCCAACTCCGTGCGGGGGACAGGATCAGGACGGAGCGGGAAGGAGTGTGAGGGACAGATGTAAACAAACTGTCTAGCTAAATGGTATGGCGAAATACAAATTAAAATAGCGCTGAGATACCCGGGATATATTTCCTGTTGGAAAGTACCAGTTATTTGGTTTTTAAAGGCAGGCGCTGGCACGCATCTTGCACCCGAGACTCTGATGCTGAGCTGTTAGTGCAGGAGCTGGGCAGAGGGAGGGTTATCTTCTGAGGTCGCACGTCAGTAAAAAAATAAACGAAACAGAAAGCGCGGTGACTCTGAAGCAGGCACCGCGTTTATCTTTAAAGTAAAAAAAAAAAGAAGCTGAAATAGAAAGTACAAGCACCCAGAGTCTGCCGGAATCCCTTGTCCTCCCCGTGACCCTGTGCGCCTCTGAGCTCCGTGCCTGCTTCACAGCTGTTGTGAAGACTTTTCTTATCTGCTTGTTAAATAAACAAGCAGATAAGAAAAGTCTTCACGACAGCCGTGAGCTAGGCTATCCAATCCGGACGGGCCGGACCAAAAAGCCAAAGGAGGCAACGAAAAACCCTCCTTTCCAATGGGAAGCCAGCGTTTACCATAAACGCTGACGCTACCCAATGGAAATGAGGGGCGGGGCTTCAAGCCCTTTTCTGAAAATCCTCTCCTACAAAATTTCTCGCGGAGGCAGAGCAGCGCTTTGCGCTGCAACGCACGCGAGACCTAAAAATAAGAGAGAGAACAGAGAGCGCAGAGAAAAAACAAATGTCACGCGTCGTATAACTTAACCGCTAGTTATGCAGCCACATAAACACAAAGGACGGTGGTGAGATCTCACATGATTTGTCTAATTTTAAGTGCGATGTTAATTGCAAAACGGACACAAAAAGGGTTTGCGCCTGGTTTTCAGATCACAGGTTTTGAGCCAGTTGCACTCACTCCCTGGGGAGTTTGCACTTGCATTTTCCCCCAGGTGTAATCTGGAGAAACTGCATGCACAAAACCGCACAATGCAGGAGATTTCCGTTTGCACAAAGAAGTCACACAACCCGTTTTATTGTACGTAGTTTCCAATTACAAGGCACAAAAGGTGGAATCAGGCACAAAGCTGACCTGGCGGCACCATGTCGAATGGTATTTCCTTAGAAAAGATTGCACCCAGTTCTTGCACTAGAAGTTATGTGGTTAGCGTGAGAACATGAAAGTGACATCAGTAAAATTGATGGCAGCCATTTTAGACTGATTAGTGCTTAGAAGATTATGAAAAGGGAGATATGATATAAGAGGTTCTGAGCTGACCGCATCATGGTAAGTAAAACAGACGCAGTAAAGATGAAGCATCAAAGAGTGTAGTAAATCCCCCCTGCAGCTCATCGGCTGGGAGCAAAAGGGAACTGTTCCCCTCCGGCACAGGCTATTCCCCTGCCTGTCTGGTTCCTCCACTTAGATCTTCCATCACTCACACTCATCCCGTTCTCCTTAGGAGTGAATAATTCTTACCAGCACTGCTGTCAGGTGAGCCTCAATTGAGGCAACTTTTGAAACACCCTCGTGACTGCAACTCCAAGAACTCCGTGGGTTGCCAAATGAAAAACAGTCAGAGTCAGTCCTATGGCAGTCAGAGTGTTGTACCCTGGACTACTTGTTACTGCCGTATTTCGCACACGTGCACGTGTCCTCTGGCTTGCCAAAAAACATTTTTAGGTCGGTCACAACCGTGCGGCAGCATTCCTCGCTGTGCGTAATCGGTAGGGCTGCATTCCTTGGTGTTTCGATGAGAGAGCTCCCAGTGCGCCGGCACCCGACTCCTGGTCTGGTCCTAGAAAGTTCAGACCGACATTAAACGGAGAGGATTCTCGCGCCAGTTATTAAGAGGGAAGCCTGGCGACTCCTCTCTGTTTCTGCTATGGTCTTCCTCTAAACACACGAGTGCATTGTGGGGCTTGTAGGCTTTGTTTGGTCCAACAAGTTGTTTAGCACATCTAATAATGATTTGTAAATTGAAAGTAAAAAGCGGGATACACGGTGTCTACTCACACAGGAAGCTGCCACCCACAGGCAGCCTCCCTCCACTCCGCCAATCACAACTCTGTAATGGCAGCGTTGTGATTGGTGCGGTGCAGGCGCACAGTGCCCCATCCGGGAGCCTAATCGGAGGCCCTTTTCTCTATGTAGGCTGCATAGAAAAGGGAGAGTGCGCATGACTGCTTTGGTCGGCCCCAGGCCGACCAAAGCAGTCAGGGCCCACAACACTGGGCAAGCCACTCCCCCCCTGCTCTCGAGCGGGACCGCCCACCCACCCGCCCACAAGCAGGCACTTCTGCTTTCTCGCAGTGCGAGAAGCAGAAACATAAAATGGTAGTTTTACCATTTTATGTCTCTGCCTTCTTGCACTGCGATAAAGCAGTGGGGCGACGCCCCCACGGCCCAATGGGGGAGCCGCCACTGTTAATAAGATCACTAGGGGCACCCATATTAGTTAATACTATCCATAGATTACCGCAGGGGCTCAGGTCAAATGTTGCTCGAAGATCAACAAAAGCTACGCAATGTTTCTGTTTGTTCAATAATACGTACTTCTAATAAAGGAGGGAAAACTTAAACGCCAGATCTAGGGTACTAGTTTTCACCTGGATCCCCGCCTGCAGGGGTGACAGGAGCTGCTCTTTATCGATTCAGGTTTGTAACTTATCAAGCACTTGCCTGGAAAAAACTTTTTGAAGATTATATATAAAGCTAATAGGCCTATAGTTAGCAGGGCAGCCTGCACCCCCCTTTTTAAAGACAAGAATTACTTTAACCCCTCTCCAGGTGTCAGGAGTTCCCCCCGCCCTCCAGCTACAATTGCATTCAACAAAAGATTCACATGACAAGCTCAGGTCTGGGGTTGAGACTTGTATAGATCCCCCGGGATTCGGTCAGGACCTGGTGCCTTTAGGGACTTTAAGTTGTTGATAGCAGAAAAGGTTTCCTCCAAACTAAAGAAGGTCTCTGTACATGTCCTGGAGGCCTGTTCTACTTGAGCATTAATAGGGTCACCCTGTCCCTCAGATAGGAAATACTCATTAGAACTATCTTTAGCATATAACACAGAAAAGTGATCCTCCCACTTATCAGGTGAGATATGATAGAGCCTTGGGCTGTGGTACCCTCTGCTCCCATGCGTAATTGTTGACCAGAAGGTACAGTTATCATTAATTTTGAGAGCCTGCAGCAAATGTTGCCAATTGCTGTCCTCCCATTTGTGCCTGGCTGTGTTAAGTGCTGTCTTATACCTAAGGTGCGCAGCCCCAATTTCCTCCTGATTGCACTCCCTAACTGCTCTTCTTAACAATTGTTTGGCCTGCTTACATTCTGGAGAGAACCACTTGGGATCTTTCATATAAGTTCTTGGTTTACACTGAGACTCCTTATAGAAAATGGCCTTCAGTTTGCTAAAACACATTTGTGGATACCTAAGATAGAAAGGGGATTCATGGAAGTGTTTTCAAATCCAGGCATTAAATATATAAACTGTTGATAAATCTCTGCATGTAATTTTTGATTTTGCCATGGCACTAGGCCATAAAACTCTGCAACAGTTGTTAGTTACAATAGGTTCAGGAGCCATTGCAAAACTAGTCGAAGATGATCTATGAAGCTCCTCCCCCATTAAAGTTGAAATCAAAGGGTTATGGTCGCTATCAGAACGACTTACGACCTTCATATCACTGAGCTGTGACCAAAGCTTAATGTCAAGTAGAAGATAATCAATAAAGCTACTCCAACAGCCTCACTTAAATGTAGTTGCCCTGTTTGGATCAGAGCAGGTCCTCCCGTTACATGCTTTCAAACTCCGACCCACCACTATGGAAGCAACTTGCAAAGCAGTAATAGTAAAAAAGGTTCAGTGGGTTGCCCTATAAACTAGGAATCCGCCAGTACTTATCCTCTTCCTCTGTTACCAGGCTAATAGATGGTGAGGGCTCAAAAGATGTATTAAAATCGCCTGCTACAATAACTTTAGCTTTCTGCTGGTGTAGTTAAATCAGGACATCTAACATAGTTAAAACAGGTGAATCATTATTGGCAGGCATTGATCGTGCATAAACATTCAATAATACCAAATTCAAACCCCTCTGGAACCTAATTTGGATACCCATTAGTTCCAAAGAGTCTATAATTAGGGGCTCATGTAAGCAAGCAATATCCTTATTTACCAAAATCATCAACCCGCCCATCGCCCGCCCAGATTTTACTGGATGAGTTGCACCCACACTGTAGGTGGCGAACCTGTTTAAGAAAACCCTACTTTCAGCCCAGGTTTCCTCAAAGAGGCAGACGGCATGATTCCCTATAAAGGATAGTCAATCATGGCCATCCACCTTAGCTTTAAACCCTGCCAGATTCCAAGATGTCATGGAAAGACCAGTCTTGTGCACAGTTATCGGCAGAGAAGGAGGATCTATTATTCATTTGCTACAGGATCAATTACGAAGCCTAGGTATTAGCACATTTGTGTTTGCCGGGTTAGATTCTTCTACAGGTTCAAAAATTGGCTAGGAAGCCATTGCATATGTAGCTGATAAAGGTGGTAGTTCTAGATCTTGTTCTTGACCCAGTCAGTCTATCAGGTTGAGATTAGAGGCCTCATTGTCGCCTCGGTAAATTTGAGAATTCAAGTTTGAAGCACTATGAGCATTGGCAGAATTATGCTGCAACTTTGGGTTGGCATTAGTAGATATTTGTTGAGAGGGAGGGGATAGCTTGATTTTAACTCCATGAGTACTAACAGCTGTTGTTTGACAGGTACAGAGTTCAAAACGAATGAGTTCCTCAGCCAGAGTCTTGTCAGAAAGTTTCACCATGATATATTCCAAGGAAGATGATGGTTCCCCACAATGTCTCTCTACATACTCAATCTCCGACCTGATAATGGATAGGCAACTCTTCTTGTGCCTAGACCTTAGACAGAAACCCCCAACTGGCTCAGTCAAAGGTCTTCTCCACATCAAGCGAAAGTAGGATCATTGGTTGCTTGCATAGCTATGTCTATTACATTTCAAACTAGCCTTGTGTTGTCACTTGCTTGGCGGCCTTTCAAGAAGCCCAATTGTTGCAGGGAACTCATAATGAGCCAAAGGGGATGGAGCCTAGAAACCAGGATGGAAGCAAAGAGCTTGATATTGCTATTAAGAAGTGCAATAGGCAGTAGGAGTCAACAGGCATGAAGTAGTTACCAATGTCAATAGCGAGGCCGCCAGACTGCATGAACCTACATCCTCATAGACGGTTTAACCGGCTATGCTTGGGAACAGAGGGAAGTCACTTAGTTGAGTTTTGGGGCGATAGATGCTTCGAGTTAGGAAGTAAGGGGTAGGGGTGGTTGGGTGAATGGGGGTGGGGTTCTAGTTTAAACCAGTTAAGAGCAGTACCGGCTCATAACCCACATAGTGGAATGTCCACTTTTGCAGCACAGCTCTGACTTTACTATGTATATTTGTCGACTGATTCCAAAATCATTACTTGGAACATTAAAGGACTGAATTACAAGATTAAATAGGCCCTGTCCTCAAAAAGCTTAGCCCCCATTTAATGCTAATTCAAAAAACCCACTTGTTGGCCACTAAATGTGCATTCCTAGGAAGACATGGCTTCACCATGGTATACCACGCAGGATTAACTTAAGGCTCTAGGTGGGTAGCGGTTTTGCTACATCGCACATTCCCTTTCATAGTCACCAAAACATACATCGTTCCACTAGGCCACTATGTGGGAGTGTCGGGGCCTGTTGGAGGGAGTCACCTGGTCTTTTGGTAGCGTCTAGGTGCATCCAGCACTGATCGACAGTACATTGAATACGCTATCTGGCCTGATCCTGGAGCTGCAGGCAAACTGATTATAGGTGGGTACTTCAATGCAATTATAAACCCAAACTTAGATGTCTGAACACCGGGCAAACGAGTCTGCCCTATCCCTTTACCAACATGGACTTCCTCACTGGGGCTCTCGGATGCATGGAGAGTAAAACATCCAAATACCCGGGCATACACCTTTCACTCTGGCGCACACAGCTCGCACTCCAATTTAGAACACTTCTTATTACCTGCAGCTGACTGGCCGACAAGACAGTCCTCGGATATTCTCCACAGTTGCCTCTCTGACCACTCTCCAGTGGAAATGACATTTGCTGTTCTCCCAAAAACTTGGGACTATCAATGGCGATTGAATTCATATAGACTCACTGATGGCCGCTTTGCAGACCAAATCCGGGAGGGCATTTAAGCTATTTAGCCTTTAATGCTTCCTTCATCCCGTCAGCAACAATACTGTGGGAGCCGTTGAAGGCAACAGTCTGGGGGCACGTTATCTCTTTGACTGCTGGACACCCCAGGGATGAGGAAAGGGACATTAATGAGTTGAGTGCTGAACTCTCAAGCCTTGAAACATCACTACACCACAAAGGTGAGGAGGGGGCTCTTTGCTGTATAGAGGCGGTCGGACTGGCACTAAAACAAACATTAATGGAGAAGACCAAGAGGCGGTGGGTCTTCTCTCAACACCGCTTATACGATATGGGAGATAAAATGAGCAAACTCCTATACTGGTTAGCACACTGTGACCTGGAGCACAGAGAAGTGGTGGGAATCCATGACCCCATAGGCACTGTGGCAACCACGTCCACAGACATTACTGAAACATTTGCAGACTACTACAGCAGGCTATACAAAGCGCTCCCCAGCCCGTGTCGGACCGTGAAAACCCTATAATAAAAGATTTCCCTGTTGCAACACTACAACTGGCAGATAGGGATGCTCTAGATATGGCCATATCGGACACAAAGATACATGCAGGGATCAGTTTCATGCCATTGGGGAAAAACCCTGGTCCAAATGGCTTTTCCTCAGAAGTTTATAAAAAGATTTGCCAGCTTATTGGTCGGACCATTAGCGGCCCTCTATAAAGAAATCCTTCATATGGGAGAGTGGCCGCAGGACCTGGGGGGGGGTGACCATAGTGGTTATTCAAACCAGGTAGAGATCCTATGAAATGTACTGGCTTATCAATACAGAGGTGAAAATACTGGCTTAAGTCCGGCCTATAGGTTAGCTGAGGTGATCAATGCTCTGTCCACCCAGACCAAAACGGTTTCATGCCAACATGCAGCACTCGGCACAGCTTTAGACACCTGCACATAACCCTCGACTTTCTTCACCATTCCCCAAGATCGGCATCTCTATTAGCCTTTGACTTTGAGAAGACGTTTGACTCAGTGTCCTAGCCCTTCATGTGCTGCATAAAATGAATTTTGGCCCATTGTTCCTATCATATGTCCGACTCCTTTACACTGTCCCTGGGCCCGGGTACGTCCTAGCGGCCTACTTTCCCACTCCTTCCCAATTGAACAGGGATGAGACAGGGTTGCCCACTGTCCCCACTCCTATTTGCCCTGATGATTGAACGACTTGCATTATGGATATGAAAAGGATGCCCAAATATGGGGCATACACTCTGGAGAGGTTATTGAGGATTGGGTTTCTCTCTACAAGGATGATGTACTCCTATATCTAGAATGCCCACATCTGTCGATTCCCCACATTTTTCAGATGTTAACAGTCTACAAGGAAGCTTGGGACCCAAAGTTAACTGGCGCAAATCAGTACAGACCCTGGTAGGGATGACCGATAAGGTGGTCCTGCCCACGACTCTGGCTCTCCAACAATCATTCAACCCTTTTAACTACCTGGACATACAGATCATGCAGTAGCTAGAAGACTATTAGGGACTAAATGAAGAACCACAGCTACACAAACGTATATTACAGCTTGCTGTCTAGGGGCTGCTCCCACTTTTGATTATGGGGTAAATGGCCCTATATAAGAAGATCTATTTACCACAGCTGCTCTAAATATTTCAAACACTACCCACACCTGCTGCCCAATACCTTCTTCAGCGGTTTATGAGCTACTCTTCCCACATACATGTGGGAGAGTGCCCCCACGAGTAGCATCCACAAAGGTGGTGCAGGAGCCATGGAATGGAAGCTAGGAGTGCCTACAGCTCTACTACTCGGTGACCCACATGCTCCCTATCAACAACTGGTTTTACATGGACGGAGATGATCCCACAGTCCGACTTGACCTTCGAGAGGTTGAGAAGTATGTTGTGACGGCACTCCTCTACGGAGCAAAAACAAAGATGGACCTTGTTCCAGCCACAAGACTGACAATTGACTGCTGGTCCAAATCCTTGAAATGCATTAAGTGGATGGGGCAACCTAATGGGGCAGCCTTCCATCTGGTCAGGCGACTGGCTACCCTCGGTTGCACGCCTACCAGGATTTGATCCAGGGTACAAAATAGGTATTTCTACATAAGGAGACATCTGGATCGCGTTGCACATAAAACCATTCACTGCACTAGTGGCAGAATGTGATCTCCACAGATTCCAATTCTTTCTTCAAATAAGACATGCACTAGGCAAGATAGCAGGCAGGAAACAGGAAGTCTCATCTAGGCTGTGCAATTATAATACTTCCATTGTATGTACTACACCCCAGAGAAACTATACAAAATGCATAGATCCTCGACGGCCTAGTGCACCCACTGTAAGAAGGAAGTGAGAACCCTGCTACACATGATATGGGATGCCCAATGATTCATACATATTGGTCCAGGCTTCATGCCATCTTATGCAACATCCAAGCTATCCGATAGAGCGCAAACCCTGCAGGGCTTTATTGGACATCCACAGAGGGTTGGACGGTCTAACCAGAAAGAAGACATTATACAATATTGGTAGCCTAATAACCTTAAGAGACATTGCTAAACATTGGCCCTCACCGTAGGCGCCCATATTGGCAGAATGGTTATGCGGCCCTGGCGGAGCCCACGGTTTATAAATCTGTGGATGTTCTGGGAAATATAAAAGATATGGGGCAAATTGATGGAACATTTTCAGGATGTATTGCCATAATCTAACTGTTAATGCACTGCAGGACCTTTGGGAATTACTGTTATATTATCTGATATTCTCTTGTAATGGCTGGTTGCACGGGTGTGTCACAATGCAGCACTCTCGTATGTCCTGGTAAATGCTGCCTCTGTTTATCTTTTTATAAAAATGCAATAAAAAGAAATTTAAAAAAAGAATTGCAATTGGCCTGTAGGATCCATAATCCCTGGGATTCTTATTTAGTTTAAGAGAGAGAGTGAAGTCCAATGGCAACATAAAATCTGTCACTGAGCGTGTTGTCAAGAAGGAGATAAATAATCTTTAAAGTGGGTTGATTAGTATGTTGGCGTAGGCCTTGTAGAAGGAGGTCATGAGGCTATCGGGCCAACATTACTGATTTGGTTTCCTTCACCTCCTCCCGCAAGATCTCCTGTTCTAGGGCCTGTAGGTGTTCTTGAGGGGCTGGTGTGAGCCCTACTTTAAAAGCAGAATGTTTTTTTGGGCTGCACAGTCAAACGTTGCTGAGTGGGAAGTCATTTCTCCTCAGATTACTGATCTTCTTGCATCCCACAGGAATGCCTCTATGACTGTACAATAGTCATTTGTTTCAAAGTACTGTTTAATTGTGTATTTTATGGTATCGCACAATGCCAGGTCATGGAACGCAATTTCGTTAAGCGTCCATGGTTGCGTGGCGGTCTTGGGGATGCATTTTGGAGATATAGAACCACAAGGGTGCATGATCCAATAGGATTTGAACATCTATGGGGGAGTCTACAACTCTTGACTGAAGGTCACTAGGAATTAAGAAATAGTCTATTTGCGAGTGTGTTCTATTGGCATGTGAATAAAACATAAAACCTTTGTTGGAGGAGTGTCGGTGTCTCAAGATATCGACTAAATTAAGGTCTGTCATGGCATGGGTAAGTGAATGCAGAGGTGGTGAGAGCACAGAGGCCACCTGAGATCTTTCAAATGACAGGGAAAGGGCTGTGTTGAAATCATCCTCCTATAAATATGTTATCTGTAGCAAAATGAGGGAACGAGGTCCACGAAAAATAATTTCATGCCCTCATTGGGACCATACACCACCAGTACCGTAATGGTGACTGAGCCCAATGTTCCCCTTATGCCAAAATGCCAAGCTCTCTCTGTTCCTAATCTGAGTATGTGCCAAGACATGTTACCATCTCCCATGTATATACTTTATTATGATGGTGGGCTATTTTAGGGAATGGATCATGGGCGTTGCTTCTATCACATAGTAGCTGTGCCCCATGCAGTAGCTGCCTTCTTGCTCACCTCGAAAACCAACATGTATCCATTGCAGATTATAACATTACAAAATTCTTATTATCTGCCTCTCACATCGGCCTAATCCACTACTTTTCTTTTAACCTGGTATCCTTGCTAAGAACAGCCCAGGACAGAGAGCTCCCATGAATGTTTGGTGGTTATTGTTCACATGCAGGACTAATCCCCATATTGATCTCTCGAAGGCACCAATGCCCAATTTTGATCTCATATAATATGTTGATGGTTCATATCCCAGAAATGATCATGGTTGATTGATTGATGGCGAGGCCATATGTACACTATACAAAGTTGTTAAGAGCTGAAATGTACCGCAAGTATATTCTACGAAAGTTGCTGAATTGATTGTTACTTACCTGTGCTTGTATACTCTTCATCTGAGAGATTGTTACCATATTTACTGATTCAAAATACACTTTCAGAGTGACTTATGAGTTGAGCTTTTCTGGATGCAGCAAGCTTTTCTCACTTCAGCGGAAATTGCCATTAAGTACAGTACCTGTTATTAAATGTGCTACAGATCAACCTCAGGATGAAGTGGGAAGAGGTAATGCTTTCGCTGATTGAACTGCTAAGAAAGCTACTTTGTCCCTAAATTCAGATGTACTCTGTATGTTTTTCAAACTGTATAATCTCATGTACCAACAGTAAAAGATTTGTTTCAATTGAAGGATTTGCATTGGAATCTGAGAAACCAGCATGGATGAAACTGAGTTGCAAAAGAGATACCCATGGAGTGTAGCAGAGCAACACAGGGAGGATGGTTGCCACAAAGTTTCTCTTCCCTAATCTTGCACACCTGTTTAAAGGTATCAGCCACATTGGCATGATATGTGACTCAAGTACTCATTATTTTGCTCCATTTTTAGACATCGCCTACAGATAGCTTTTAGCTTTTTGTAGTCAAAAGACTTCTTTTACCCGATACCAAAAATTTAGAAGACGATTTTGAGTTTGGCGGAGAGGGTACTTCATTGCAACGGTGATGGAATGCCCTCTCCTCCAATTCACAGTCCGTCGGCCTGACCAGTTTAGAGGTGATCTAGAGGTGGGCGGACTGAAAGTATGTAAATGATAGAGCCTCCTCGAGCTCTGTTGCTGACATGTTCCTCCAAAAGGCCGACAGACTACGGCATGTCAGAGGTTAGCTATACTAACGCCTGCCCTATTTAGAGTTGGGGATTGAATGGCCGTTTTTTCTGTCCATCACCGCAGGGTAAAATCTGGCAGTGAGGGACAGTAAAAACAATAATGACACCAAGCCGTGGAAGAAAACTCCCATGTGTGGGTCATTAGTTTTTCAAAATGAAAACCTGTGTAAATGTTTTGTAAACATTTACAGCATTGACAGGAACTGATGTGACTGCGGTTCCGTCAATGTTAAGGGTTGACTGTGGGCCTGGCGGACCACTCTAGATTTGTTGAGTGTGGGTCCTTCTGGATGTCAAAGACAATGTCCTTTGTCATGCCAAACTCTAAATCAGCCCATTACAGTGGTCTTTGTGCAAGCTCATTGCTTACCATTAGTTAGTTTTCCACTCACTGTAATTTTACTTATTCCATGCGTTTCTTTCAACTGCTTGTATTTGTCCATCCCCTTCTTTTCCACCCTTTGCAATGGATTACGTGTATCCTTCCACTGCTCACATTCAAGGAACATTCAAGGAACTACTATTTCTTTTTCATTCAGCACATCATAAAAGTGCATGCATTTCCCTTGTGTGTGGCTGCCGCCCTCAAATACTCACCCCACTTTCTTAGTGTTGTTCCCCACCCCTCATAACTTGTCTGTGAAAGCACAACAACTGGAATATTTTTGCTGCATTATAACTGAACTTTCGGATTTATCTCCTGCATTTAACTTATTACATGATAGCACAGCCTTTGACACACCTAGGTTTTCATTGTGTTGGCGGAGGGGCCGTGGCTGCACTCAAGCAACTGGCATTTGAGGCGCAAGGGGTACTTAGCATGACTAAAAGGAGATGTCTCTTATCTTGAAGGTCCATAAATATGTCCCTGCTGTGATTAATCTTACCTCTAACTTTGCAGGACACCACCACATTGGTGTCTGGAGCTGATAAGACCGAATGGAGTGAGTTTTACTCTTCAGATAGGTGAGTTGCATCGTGGACTACCTACTCCCTATTTAGGGATTGTTCTTCTTTTTTTGCACTATGAGTCTCTCTCTCTTTTTTAACCGTTGTTTCAACCCAGTCACTGTTGTGAATTATTTTATGTTTTTTTAGATAGGGGTGCATTGCACAACCCCTGCGCACTCACTAGATGGACAACTGTTATGAGGTTGTTGGGATGACATGACCTGTCGGCTAGATCTATGTATCTAGTAACTATACACTGCTTTATGTCATCCCCTTTAGGTTACAACTAGGATTGGCGGGACTTCGTGCTCGCATCCATGAAGAGTGGTAGGTAGGAACTCCTCCACCCACCACCACGTGTAGATAGTTTTACATTTAGGTCCTGATGAAATGCAATGGATCAGTATTGACCGTAACGCATGAAACATGTCGACCACATTGTAAGAGTTGAGCTTCACTCCGCTGGATCACTGAGCCAGGGAGCAGCCACTCCACTTCTCTTTTAATAAGGTGGATAGCCACCCTAATAAAAAGTTTATTTGGATTATCCAACCTTTTTTAACGTCACTTACCCACATCACATCTACACCGTTCTCTAGGGCCCTCACACCCACAGCACCATACGGCAAGGAACAGAAGAACTCCGCCAAAGAGCCCCTTTTTGGGTGCCCGTCGGGTATTGCAGCGCCGACCCGACGAGGAGCAAGTCCATATGATGAAGCATGACACCTAGCTTGCTGGGTGTGTGAGGACTCTAGTTCCGATAAGGAGGATTTCCCTCCTCCGACCTCTGCTACACGTTGTCCACACTGTTTTATTGGGGAACAGCATACTTTTCGTGTAACGTATTGACTGGGCATGTGTGCCGGACCCCGTTAACAAGCCCTATCAGTCCCCCTTCTTTGTTATAGATTACCTGCACGGGCGACCCCCGTGGGACAGCAGCAACTAGGTTACCATATAGTGTATAATATACATACTGGCCCATCGTTTAGTTCGCTATACCACCTCTTATATTTAGTGTGGTTAGCTGGGGTTCCCTATCAGCAATGGAGGATACCCCGGGACTTAGCTTCGATGAGGAAGCTATAGCTGATATTTTAAGAACAGCACCCTCCCTGCTTGGGTCAGGAGGGGCTGTGGCCTCAGGGTCACAGTCAGATGACTGGAAGTCGATAGCGGCGATGAAGAGAGAATGGCTGAAAGTCACTCTGCATGGGGCTCTCATGACAGAGTATTTACGAGCCAACATTGCACCCCGTGGCCTTATAGTCAATATCTTGCCCAGAATTTTTCTGGAAGATGGGCCCTTCAAAAAAGACTGGTGCCAAGTATCTTGGAAATGCACCAAAGATCTACTAGTCCTAATCATCAACACCGCCAAAAGGCTGGCGGATGCACTTCTCACAAGAATACAGGTAGCCGAAGCCGCATTAAAGTCCTCTATTCCTAAAACGACCTTTTCCTCTAAGTTAACGGAGATAAACAATGAAATCGCTGAAATCAGGGAGTACCTCCATAAACAGAAGGTAACCAAACTGCAAAAGGATGTAGCCAAGTTCGACAAGGAGAAAGTTTATCCTTATCTTAAAGATGACTACGCTGCACCCAGGAGCAGCTACTCCTCTGATGAAAGCTCTGACACCAGCAGGAGGGGATCCTCAAACAGCGATTCAAGCACTGGTAGCGGGGGTAACTTTAACCAACGTAGACCCAACTATCAGCCTTACCCCAATTATAATAATGGTCCGGTCTTTCCAGGACCGATTCCTCCTCCGTGGCAGTACCCAATGTACCCTCAGGGCCCACCACATTACTTCCCTATGAGCAACCCTCCTTTTTTAGGCAGAGGTTGGGGCAGAGGAAGAGGGAGAAGAAGAGGAGCTCAGAAGGGAGTGCAGTGGCAAGATCAGACCCCACACTCAGTAGAGACCAGGAGCATGAGCAGGGGAAAAAGGACCTAGTGGTCAACCTCTCGCATAGGAACTTAACTAACACGGAGAAGACAGTCCTTGAGAAAGGCCTTGGATTTGTTCCCACTCCTAAACCTGACAAATTTAGTGAGATGTGTGAAGTCCAGGAATTCTTCAGGAAGGTGCGCCTTAAGGCCTTTTTTCAAGACAGGGTTTCGCCCGATCTCGGCGACACCGGCCTGCGCAACCCTTCAACATTCACCCCGAACAACAGTATGGTTCCACCTGAGATTTTGACTTTTGAGGGCGGTACTTAAAGAGCTATCCGGTTCCCCACAACTTACCCATTCCACAACCTCAGTAATGATGAAAGAAATGCGGCCGTGATATTGGCCAACGACACCAGCATCACCATCAAACAGGCCGACAAGGGCGGGGCAACGATAATCCAGTCTACCACAGACTACGATAGAGAGTGTAGACGCCAGCTTGGGAATACCAGACATTACACACCCCTATCGATAGACCCTACACCGAGACTCGCCTCAGAGATAGCGACTATGGTCTTCGAGGCTGAGAATAATGGCTGGATCACTAAGAAGGAGGCTGATTTCCTCATAACCAAAAATCCAAAGACACCGTACTTCTATACCCTCCCCAAGGTCCATAAAAATATCCTACCGGTCCCAGGGAGACCTATAGTGTCTGGCATAGGGTCCCTGTTGGAACCTCTGTCTAGGTTCTGCGACCACTTCCTCCAGCCCTTGGTGAGGAAGATACCCTCCTATGTGCAGGACACGACTGACGTTCTTCGCATCATCAATAACATTGAGAACACCAATGGGGTCAATCTCCTAGTGACATTGGATGTGGAAGCGTTATATACGAACATTCCACAACGAGCAACCCTGGAAGCCATAGAGGTTAGTCTATTGAGGGAAGAATGGGTTTCACCTACTCCGGTCTCCTTTATTATGGGCTGTGCTACTTTAGCGCTTACTGAAAACTTCTTTGAATATGAGAAACAACTATTTCATCAGACCCAGGGGACTTCTATGGGGAGTACCTTCGCCCCTAGTGTGGCCTGCCTCTACATGGCAACTTTTGAGGAGGAGGTCATCATGAACCCCAACAACCCTTACAGAGCGAACTTGACACTATGGAAGAGGTTCATTGGACGATATCCTTATCCTGTGGAGGGAGACTTAACAACTTGTGAGGCGTTCTGCCAATGGGTCAACACACAAAATGCGTTTCTCAAATTCTCACACACCATATCAGGCACTAGTATCCCCTTTCTAGATTTAAGGATAAGACTTACCAATGATGGGTTGAGCACGACACTGTATAAAAAAGCTACAGACAGGAATAGTCTCCTTCTTTATAATAGCCATCATCCAATGGCCCTCAGGAACAATCTACCGTTTGGACAGTTCCTCCGTATTAGGAGGAACTGTAGCACATTGACTGACTACAAAATAGAGGCCCAACACTTACAACAGAACCTTAAAGAGAGAGGCTATTCGGAACGTCAGGTCAGGAACTCTTATAAGAGGGCTATGAACAATCCACGTGAATCACTACTCCATGTCACCACCAAAGAACAGGCTGAAGTATTAACTTGTGTCACTTCATTCACGCCTCACTCCACTCTGATCAAGAGGATCATTAACAAACACTGGGGAATAGTGAACACAGGGGATCTGAACGTCCCTAGACCTAGGTTTGCTTTCAAGCGTACACAAAACCTGAAAGACATCTTAGTACACACAAGGCCAAGGACCAAGGAATCAGGGGTCCAGAGGACACTTTGGGACCTACCACCTGTGATCGGGCACTACCCTTGTGGTACGTGCTCAGTATGTGAACAAACTAGCACCGTCAGAGAGATCACGCTGACTGATACGTTCACATGGAGGCTCCAGCGGCACACTAATTGCAATACTCCTAAGTGCATATACCTGATTACATGTCCTTGCAACAGAAAATATATAGGGATGACGATGAGGCCTGTTAAGGTACGCATCACTGAGCATAAGAGCAATGTGCGGTGTATGAGAGTAACCACCAAAATGTACACGCACTGCAAAGACCTTAACCACTCTGCGGAATCTCTCAAATGGGTGGTCCTTGAGGCACACCCTAGAATTACACAACATGCCCTTTTTAGAATCGAGCAGAGATGGGTGCACCGCCTGTCCACCAACACGCTCGGTCTCAATGATGACATACCTTGGGCCGCGCTGGCTGGGAGATAGCCACTTCCCGGCCCAATATTCTTTACTGGGGTCCCTCACCTGCCCCGTTCTCGAAGCCTTGGTTTGGGCTATTATCATTAGACATCTGTAGGTACATATACCTGACATACACCCTCTGGAACTCATGGTTCTCACCTTGACACTTACACTCATGCTGTACCAAACGAGCGCTTTGGTGCATTCGCCGATTGGGTACTGCACTTGAGGTAGGGACTTATTAAGTGTATGATTTTATGGCTCCCACTCCTGACACGGTATACGACTGCATTTTTTGGCTGCCTTAACTATACCTTTATATTGAGCAGCCAGTACAGGGGCAGTGGCTAGCAAATGGTAATATTGCCCCCTATAAACATATTGGTGTATGACTGCGTTTTGGCTGCCTATGTTATACCTACATAATGAGCAGCCAGGACATGAGCAGTTTTTAGTAATTGGCAACATTTACCACAACAAACATAACGTCCCTACACTCTAAGATGGCCGCCTTGTTCTCAGTGCCGGCTCAGCTCATACCACTGAGACGCTCCCTGTACCACGTGATATGACGTGACGTGAAGCCAGCCCACTACGCAACGGACCGTAGGAAGAGTGGTAGCTCCATAAGTGCTACCCGGGTGGCAGCCTTTACAGTATCCGGCTTTTCAGCTCTTCGTTGGGTAGATTACCGGCACACGTCCTCCTTGGACAGGTGAGTGAGTTGGTAGTTCTTTGTGGCTGTGCAACTGACGGTATTTGCTTACGGACCGAGTGGGTCCTGTTTGGTTGGTGATTGGGTTCCTCGGCACCACCCAGCCCCTGGCTGCGGATACTTGCGTGAGCCGGTTTAGGAATGACTCCTGTTGGCGCACGTACGGACGGAGGGGGACCAGGGCGGGCTACCCCCTCCTTCGGGTGGCAGATAGACCCTCCGGTGTTGCCACGGACCGGGCTTGCTTCATACAGGGGGTCAGCCGGTCCACACGATTTCTGTGCTAGAGGGGAGGGGTGTACGGTTGGGTCACCTACTCCCACCATATTGTGACACATATTCGGGCCGCGTTTTTCTATACTGTTGGAATAGCTTATGAGGGCAATTCCTTTCTTCTCTTTTTTGTCATCCCCTGCTGTGATTAATCTTACCTCTAACTTTGCAGGACACCACCACATTGGTGTCTGGAGCTGATAAGACCGAATGGAGTGAGTTTTACCCTTCAGATAGGTGAGTTGCATCGTGGACTACCTACTCCCTATTTAGGGATTGTTCTTCTTTTTTTGCACTATGAGTCTCTCTCTCTTTTTTAACCGTTGTTTCAACCCAGTCACTGTTGTGAATTATTTTATGTTTTTTTAGATAGGGGTGCATTGCACAACCCCTGCGCACTCACTAGATGGACAACTGTTATGAGGTTGTTGGGATGACATGACCTGTCGGCTAGATCTATGTATCTAGTAACTATACACTGCTTTATGTCATCCCCTTTAGGTTACAACTAGGATTGGCGGGACTTCGTGCTCGCATCCATGAAGAGTGGTAGGTAGGAACTCCTCCACCCACCACCACGTGTAGATAGTTTTACATTTAGGTCCTGATGAAATGCAATGGATCAGTATTGACCGTAACGCATGAAACATGTCGACCACATTGTAAGAGTTGAGCGTCACTCCGCTGGACCACTGAGCCAGGGAGCAGCCACTCCACTTCTCTTTTAATAAGGTGGATAGCCACCCTAATAAAAAGTTTATTTGGATTATCCAACCTTTTTAACGTCACTTACCCACATCACATCTACACCGTTCTCTAGGGCCCTCACACCCACAGCACCATACGGCAAGGAACAGAAGAACTCCGCCAAAGAGCCCTTTTGGGTGCCCGTCGGGTATTGCAGCGCCGACCCGACGAGGAGCAAGTCCATATGATGAAGCATGACACCTAGCTTGCTGGGTGTGTGAGGACTCTAGTTCCGATAAGGAGGATTTCCCTCCTCCGACCTCTGCTACACGTTGTCCACACTGTTTTATTGGGGAACAGCATACTTTTCGTGTAACGTATTGACTGGGCATGTGTGCCGGACCCCGTTAACAAGCCCTATCAGTCCCCCTTCTTTGTTATAGATTTATTGCAGAGAACCAAATGGCTATTTCTAAGTCATAACCACAGTATATTAGGCCTTGGCAGGTGTTTTCCTTGAAAATTCTGACACTGCCTTATTCCTAATTCTGTTAGCGTTTCCTGAGTGAAAAGTATTTGAAAATTTTGAATTCAAAATAAAGTTTTGTGACATTTTAAGATAAGTGTTTGCATTACAGCATTTATATAGCGCTTACTACTCCTATGTGGGGCACTGAAGCGCTTACCTCTATGGGCAGCAAGCTACACCATACAGGGTGTGTGGATGAATGGTTGTTGTCTTTCTTCTGTGATCCTATGTGGGAAGTGTTTTCATGTTGTGTGTGATGACCAATGTGGTGTGGCGATTGTGTTATGGCACACAGTGCTTAGCAGTGTGGTGGTTGATGAATAAATTGTGAGAGACAGACTGGCAGTTCATGATTTCAGTACACTGGCAGCTTTGAACTGCTCTGCAGGCCTCTTTATGGTATTTCTTATGATTATACTCTGCTTAGCTGGTTATTTTAATGAGTGATCCAGCCTGAAATTTTGTTTATAGTTGTGGGCCTGAGCTGGCATGGTTGGAGAGAGAGACAGAGAAGTGGTTGACTCTGTCAGGATGAGTGTTTTTACTATAATCCTATATGAGTGTCAATGTGAGATGTTAAGAAGCATCATAATGTATAGGTATTGCAGAACTTTTTTTAAATTAAATTTTATTAAACATTTCACAGCAATACACAATACATAGCTTACATCGTACACTTAGCAATCAGATTGAATAAAAGAGACACCAAAGTCATTACATAACATGCTTCACAGTGGTCCCAAGATTTTGACTAACACAACTTGCGGCAACGTTAACCGATACTTCAGTACTGCAATCATTGGCGTTATCAATCTAGCACTGGCCTCTATGCAAACTCATTCTGTCTAAGAGCGTACCAGGCGCCCCATCTCTTTACAACTCCACTAAGCTTCCCCCGGCTCATCCACATCTTTTGCGGCTAGGTATTGTTTATACAGTCCCCAAAAGCTTTTTAGGTGACTCTGTGGGGGCATCATGTCACTATATAATTCAGATTGTGTATTACAAAAAAGCATGTCCTTTTCCCATTCTGCCTTTGAGGGGGGAGGCCCCCGCGACCAATGTATCGCTATTCGGCGTTTAGCGAGAAGTAAACCCAACGCTACCAATTTCCTTACATCTTTTTGTAGGGGCTTTGTGTATCCCAATAAAGCAAGTAGTGGATCTGGAGAGAGTGATACTCCTGTTATGTCATTTAACTCATGAAAAATTTGCCTCCAAAAAAACAGCAATCTGAGGGCATAACCAAGCAACATGCAGAAAACCCGCACCACCTTCGCCACAGCGCTCACAGCAATCCGATTCTCTTAAGCCATATTGGTGCAACCTTTCCGGCTTGTAATACACCCTGTTGAGGAACTTAGAATGTATTAGTCTATGTTTACCATTTAGCGAGACCTTCTGTGTTACCTCACAACAATACCTCCATTTGTTATCATCTAATGTTACACCAAGATCAGTTTGCCACTGCATCCTGGCTTTAGAATACTGTGTGCGTCTAAACTCTTGCGACATATCGTATATGTTAGACACCAACTTATTCGGAGACTTCGAGCGTAGGAGGTAGGTGAAGGAGGGGAGCTCCGGGGGCTCCTGGTATTCGTCACCAAGCAGTGCATGTAGAGCATGTCAGACCCTAAAATAATGAAATTGCAAGAGTAGAGTAAGGTCTTGTCCATTCGTAGTGGCCTCTTCCCATGTGCGGACTCTACCCTCCAAAATAAGTCACCCACCATGTGGATTTGGATAGCCTTAAGTGACCGGACCACCTCGCTCTCTGCACTCATTGGGAGCCACTGACACCACTCCACTGGCAGAAGAGGAGAATACAATAGTGTACCAGCTTGTTTCTTTAATAAGTTGTGCCATGCATGCACCGTCGAATTGATAGAGTTCAACACACCGCTACATCTATTAGGGGGTTGGGATAGTCGCTGTGGGAGCGAGTCAGGTTCAACCGCTATCTTTTCAATTTGAAGATGGGGGAGGATGTGCGGGCCATGACACCAGAAATAGGCATGCGAGCTTTGAGCTGCTCTGTAATATAGTTCCAGATCCGGAGCCCCAGCCCCCCCATGGAATACGGTAATGTGAGAGTATCCATTTTAACGCGCAGGTTTTTTCCAGCCCATGCTAGCCTTACCATCAATGCTCCCAGCCTTTTGAAAATATATTTTGGGATAACCATTGGGATATTGTTAAAGAGAATTAAGAATCTAGGCAGTACAACCATTTTCATCAGGGATATGCGGCCTACTAATGACAATGGGAGACGTATCCACCTATCAATATCCTCTTCTAACTTAGCTATAGCTTTGCCGTAATTTTCCCTTATGACTAACTCCGAGTCTGTATGCACCTGTATTCCCAAATAGGGCACTGGGTCAGTTGTCCCCTGAAGAGGAAAATCTAAGTCAAATGGTGTTAACCGAAGTTACTGGAAATATGATAGATTCATTCCAATTAATATTTAGCCCAGAGACCCCTCCAAATCTTTTTACCTCCCGAATTATTGGTGCCAAGTTAGTGGCTGGCTCCCTAGCATACAGCAGCATATCGTCTGCGTATGCCGATATTATAAGATTATTGTTTGGGAAGCGTATCCCCCGATGTCCATGATACTCTCTGAGGGCGCACGCCAAGGGTTCTGCTACTATGGCATACAGTAGCGGGGACAAAGGGCAGCCTTGCCTGGTGCCTCGCGATATCTTGAAGGGAGCTGTAACAACATCCCCCGCATGCACTCTGGCTATTGGCTGATTGTACAGTACCGACAACAGCCTGAGGAAAATCTCACCCACTCCCAGCCCCTGCAGTACGGCCATCATGAACGTCCACTCAACCGAATTGAACGCTTTTTCTGCATCCAAAAATACTGCAGCAGCTTTAACATCCGGTCTGACATGTTGAATGGCCCCGAACACTGTCCTTAGATTGTACGTTAATGTGCGGCCTGGCACAAATCCCGCCTGCTCAGGGCTTACCAAAGTCGGGAGCTGGGGCGCAAGTCTGTTAGCTAGTATTTTGGCAAATATTTTCGTATCCACATTGAGGAGCTTTAGCAGCTTATAGGACGAGCATTCGTGTGGGGACTTTCCTGCTTTGAGCAGAGTTACAATTAGGGCCTCCCTCATCGTATATGGCATTGTAACCGTTGTGCCGATTTCTACCCTCCCGCATAGAATTCAAAGCCACCTGAATCTCAGCAGAGTCCAGAGGCCTCATTAAGTATTCTCTATGCCCATTAGTGAGCCAGGGTAGTTGTATGTGCTCTAAGTAATCTAATATAGTTTCGTCGTCTGCCACTACCTTGGAACTATACAAGTCCTCATAGTATCTACTGAACCTGTTAGCAATATCAGTGGGGTCGCGTATTAGCCTGCCATCCTCCCCTAGCAGTTCTGCCACAACGCCGGATTCTCTTTGACGACGAGCCAGAGCCGCCAGTATCGACCCCTGTCTATCCCCCTCTCCATAAGTTTTAGCTACTGCGTATTTTCCCATGTGTTTTAGTTCACTGTCTGCTTCATCATGGTATTCTTCCAGAGTTTTCTTGAGTGCCTCAGAGACCTGTGGATCTTTCATGTTGAGTGCCTCTTGTTCTAATCTACCCAGTTGGCTTTCGAGGGTCGAAAGCCTGCCCCTGATGGAGCGGAGGACATCCGCATGTTTACTGATAGCTACTCCTCTGATGTACACTTTAAATGTCTCCCAGACTGTGGAAAAGTGTTCAACGGAGCCTATATTAATATCGAAGAAATCTGTAATTGTTGTAGCCAGCTCGGCTTTGAACACCGTGTCTAGTAGTGAGTACGGGGGGAATCTCCATGCAAAAGGGGCAGCTCCATGCGGAGGAACCTCCACCTCTAATATAATCGGAGAATGATTGGAGAATGAGCATGGCAGCACCGTACACTCGCGGACGCGTGGCATCAGTGAACCGGAGATTAGCCAGTAATCTATTCTGGTATATATATCATGGGGGGCAGAATAGTGTGTGAATTCTCCCAACCCAGGGGACCTGGCTCTCCAGACATCTACCAGGTCTAACTGTGCAGCTATATCACATATGGTTTTTGCAGCAGCTGACGGGCGTCTAGGAGGGCCCCCCGATCTATCCAGTAGCGGGTCTAACATGCAATTCAAATCACCTCCCCATAATTGTGGCAGAGTCAAGTTTCCTTTTGTGTGTGTTAGTAATGTCTTGTAAAACTGAGGGTCATCATAATTCGGGCCATATATATTGACAACTTGTAAGTCCAAGCCTTTCCCATGGCACCTAGAAATTGCATATCTACCATTAGGATCCACATCATGCTCGTCTAGAGAAATCCCTGATTTTGGGTTAACCCAGGTAATTATACCTCTGGCATGCGAAGTGAATCCAGCCGCCTGAAATGCACTGAGGAGTCTCCTCCTAGTGAGCATTTTACTGTTAGGGGCCAGATGTTTCTCTTGGAGCAGAGCCACGTCTACTTCGTGTCTTTTTAGATAGGCCAGTATTTTGCACAGTTTTCTGAAATCATTCAGTCCTCTTACTTTCCAGGTTATAAAACTTATTCTGCCAGTGTGACTACGCCCTGTGTCGCCTTGCATCATTTGTACCTACTTGTCTTTGCCCTTGTTAACCTCAGTTTACTGAGCCATCTGATTACGAATGTCATACCTTCCCTGTCCATGCACGCTGTGAAAACAAAACAAGTACCCCTCTAACCCCCTCCCACGCCATTCAATACCCAACTAAGCATAAGCGATCTGCCTCCCACCCCCCTGTTGTCACCCATTACATTCTCCATAAACTATAACTGTTATACAAAAAAAAATTATAGCATTCTGCCAAACAGTGAGTAACACGCAGGGGCAGATGTTACCCGCAATCACCTCGACTATTGCAGCTCTGCGCCCACCGCCTGTCTGAAGTGTAAGTCACTCATCCGGGGGTGCGCCACCCGCCCCGGGCATACCTTGAAGCAGTCTAGATGGGCAGCATACCTCTCCAGAGTAGGCTCCCGCGTTAGAGAAACAATATCCCAGTACACTTGAATTGGGTAACGCTACACTCATACATTTTGTCCGCTGACAGTCTGTTAGCGCCCCTCATAGTCTGCGATTCCCGTTAGTTCAATACAGAGCTCTCAAATCATATAGCACCAACCTGGTTGTGACCGCAGTCTTATTTGACAAAACTAGATTAAAGGTCAGGGGACACCAGATCGATATCAATCATTTTCTTCAAGATCTCCGCTAAGGCCAACTGCACCGTCCGCCGAGTCCAGGCCCTTCTTTTGCGTTCCCGCCATGCTTAGCTCCTTAAGGGCCTTTTGGAGGGATTTAGGATCCGAGAAGATTCTAGCTTTGCCGTTGAACATTACCCTCAGCTTTCATAGGGGCAAACTGCCTTCTTGCCTCCTGTACCGTAAGCGTGAACTTCGGCGAATCGTAGGTCAGCCCCTATTAGCTTACCTGCATATCGAAAGTGGTTTGCTGGTTGAGTTGTTTTTAATCTGTGAGTTATAAGCTGAAGATTGAGCTTGTGGTGCGAAAGTCTTCTGATGCTAATACGCTCCTGAATGCTTTGAATGCTGGCTAGTAGTGATTTACAGAACTTACCGGCTTGTACTGAGAAAGCAGTGCCTCCTACGGAGCACAGTGTCTTATTTTGTTTGCATTGCTTGAACTTAATTTGTATATATCATGTGGCCAGCGCCCCTTCAAAAGATCGCTGCACTACATCTTCTTAACACATCTACCTGTAAGCTTCAGACAATTCAGCATGTCCCAGACAGCACTCTCTTCTGTGCATCTAGGATACCACGTGCCAACAGACGTTTTAAGCATGCTCTGTGACTTTCCCAATGGCCATAGGTGCTCCAATAATGTGATGTGTGACAGCCTCCTATACTCCTAGATGCAGTGACTTTTAGCTTAGTTCTCAGACGCTCTACAACAGTCTCCATGTTACCATGGGGAGAGGATGTGGCATAGCGGCCAGAGCTGCCGACTCGGGAGCTGGGGGTCTGGGTTTGAGTCTCGACATTGGCACAACATCCTGTGATTCTGGGCAAGTCACTTAATCTCCCCATTCCCATGGACAGCGCCTGGTTACTTTCACGGGTTATAAGCCGCACTATATAAATCAACAAACTAAACTAAACTAATCCAGAATATGGATGGCACATCTCCCATTTTGCCAGATGGTGTGTAGCCCTGTTGTTCCTTGCTATTCTATAGCCTTTTCCTTGTAATGACATCCTCTATGGAATTGTCTCTATGGTATGAATTAATGTGCCTTGTTTCCACATGCTGTTTCTGTATTCCTGTATTCTAGATGCTCTGTCCCGATATGCTTGGTGCCCTGTCCATGTTCCTAGATGCTCTGTAATCTTTTGCTCTAGTTGAATAATGGCTCAGTGGCTTTGTGTTCCTAGAAGCTTTCTGACCCTGTCTCCTTACAATTGCTCTGTTGGCCTGACCAGATGCTTCCTCATCCATCTGTTGTCCCCGTCCCCATATAAACAGATGCTTGGTGGCTCTTCACACCACCAACAGCAATTACCCTGTATACAAGGCACAACAAGAGATTATCAGGTTTTTTCTTTTTACAGTTTTTTAAAATAGTGGTTTACAAACAAGCATTGGCAAAGCCAGAAGCTTGTAAATTGCAATATAAAGGTGAGATCTATTGGCTTTGTCATGCTTGTTCCCTTCTGTTACCCAACAGAATTCTCAAGTAGCTTGCTCACCCCCGAAAAGTTTACATTTTTATATCACTTTGAACGTTGAATGTACTCTGTTTCACTGGTTTCTTCCACTCATGAAATACTCGTCAGTTTCAGCCATGTGATTTCCATTAAAGCCATGTGAGTAAAGACCTCTAAAATTGTTCATGAATGTATGTGGTTTAGCATTTATGCTCATCAGGTGCAGGGGTACATCTTGTCACCTGACTCTCTTATTCAAAGACTTTGATTTTCTTTTTTAATGAACTTACTGAGAGGTCAAGTAGGCATCCGAGTAGATTTTCTTCTATCCGTGAAAGAATATGAACTTGGTCATGGAAGTAATGAGAGTCCCAGATTCCAATCAAATGGTGTGAGAATACAGATTAAGGCCATGAGCAAGCAAGGATATGTCAGATAAAGGGCCCGATTTAGAGTTTGACAGATGGGATACTCCATCTGAAACGTGACTGATATCCTGTCCGCCATATTACAAGTGCATTATATACAATGGCACTTGTAATATGCGCAGGGACAGGATATCCGAAATGTTTGTGACAGAGTATCACATCCACCAAAATCTAAATCAGGCCCAATGACTTTTCTGATGAAATTTAGAAAATTAATAAAATGGTATGAATTGGGTAGAGACTTATAGGGCTAGATGTATGAAGGTTCGGACTAGTGATTTGTAATTTGCAATTTGTTCTGAATCACAAATTTGGAATCCCTATTTCTGTGTCGTAATTCTTTATTGCAAAATTCAAAGCAGATAAATCCATAAAAGTGTAGCACAGCATAATGGACCCACAGGAGTCTATTGTCAATACATATATTAATGTGCTATAAAGGAGAAAAAACTACACATAAGAGGAGGGAGGAGGGGAAGAGGAGGGATGAAATAAAAGACAAGAAGCCAATAGTGGGATATTGTACATAGTATGCTTAAAAATCCATAACTCTGGTTGTTCATAACCATGGAATGAGTTAAACAGAATGGATCATGGAAAGGGCGGATACATTTAGACCTACAATAAGTATTAAATATATAAAATACGATGTACATTGGGGATGATGGAAGGTCCTAAAGGGTCATAAATAAATAAATAAATAGATAAATAAATAAATAAATAAATAGATAAATAAATAAAAAATAGATAAACAAATAGGCGTATAATTAAATAGAAGAATGAATAAATAGAGGAATGAGGAGAAATGTCATCTTCTTACCCGGAAATAGAAAGAACAAGAGCATGAGAAACTTGAAAGAAGAAAAAAGAGAAGGTAAGAGAAGAGAAGAAAAAGGGAAATGAAGAAAGAAAGAGGTAGGGGGAGAGCGAGACAGAAGGGGAGGGAAGGAGAAAAGATTAAATGGAGGGAGAGGGAACAGACAAGGCAATAAACGAAAACATTCAGGAGTCTCGGAGAAAAGAAGCCCATACTTGTTGAAATATTTCTTCCAGATCTTGTAGTTTATATATTACACGTTCATGGGATGCCGTCTGAATCATTGCTACCATCCAATCCTCCTTCGAGGGAGGGTTAGGTGATTGCCACAGTCTTAAGATACAATTTTTGGCTGTAGAGAGTTCAGTATGTAAAAGACGATGCTGAGGGCGTGTAATGTCAGGTGAATTCCCAAGATCATGCAATAAAATAATGGGAGAGGTAAGGGGAAGTCGAAGGGGAATTGTTTCCTTTAGTGTATCTCCTACTTGAGTCCAGAAACACTGTATAGAGGGACATTCGCAGAGTATATGAAGAAGGTCACATTTAACTTCAGAACATCTTTAACACTTAGAGTGTAGTAAAAATCCTGCTCGTTGTAATTTCAAAGGTGTCCAGTACCAGTCATGTAAAGTTTTGAAAAGACAAAATGTCAAATGTGCTTCACAAGTACCCTTGTCTAAGGCTTCCATTATGTCCGGCCAGACATCTTCATCTATGGTAATGTGTAGGCTTTCCTGCCATTTCTCGCGAAGAGCTTTAAGAAGTGGTTGTGAGTATAGGTGATTAGTTAAAGCACAATATAATCCCGACATTACTCCCTTATGTCGACCCCAGATAAGAAGATAATCCAGTATCGGTGATGATTCTAACATCCAGGGAAGAGGACCGAGACATCTCCTCAGGCAATGTTGTAGTTGCAAGTGTCTCGAGGCCTGGTGCAAAGGGATATCAAATTCTTCACGAAGCAGGTCAAAGGATTTCAATTCACCGTTTACTATAACCTGGTCTGATGTCTGGATTCCTCTCGAACTCCAACTAGCCCAGTGAAGCGCTTTACCACTAATTCGAATTCTTTCATTACCACAAAGTGGAGCTTTAGAGTGCAAACGATGAGCAACCCCTAAGAGGCGATGGGCTCGTTGCCATGCTTGATATGTAGCTTGAATCACAGGGTGCGAAGGAGATGTTCGTGGTTTACGAGTACTTTATAAGAAGTCAAAGCATTCGTCACAATTAAGTAGTAAGTGCACTGTTGTGACCCATTGTGGGGGATCAGTCGCACCTGGGAGCAGATAAGCAGATAAGCTAATTGGGAGAGGTGTAAAGCTAAAGAGTAATGCTCCAACTATGGTAAACCTAAACCACCGTGGGAGTGACGAGCCATTAGTTTGGCAGCAGCTAGACGAGGACGCATAGATCCCCAGACAAAGGCCCGTATGCAGGCATCCACACGACGTAGTGTGGACAAAGGGACTACCATCGGAAGCATTCCAAGAGGATAAGTAAAGCGAGGTAAAGTGACCATTCTTACCGCCTGTACTCTTCCCCACATGGAAAAACCCAAAAGAGACCATTTGGCAAAATCATTTTCCATTTGCACTATAAGGGGTGAGAGATTATCTGAGACCATCCCTTCCAGTCCGCGATTAACCAAAATTCCCAGATATTTTAATTGGGACGATTTCCAGCAAAAGGGATATCCATCAATTGATGCTTTTGTGGTGCTGGAAGAGAGTGGGAGAGCTTCGCTTTTGTCCCAGTTCACCTTATAACCAGAAAGGGCTGAGAACTCATTAATGATCTTGAGTAAGGCTGGCAAAAAGTGAGAGAGATCTTTAAGAGTAAGAAGGATATCATCAGCGTATAGATATAACTTAGATACACCTTCTGCTATAGGTATTCCCCGAATCTGCGATGAGTGGCGAAATGAGTGAGGCACAGGGTTCCATCGCTAACTAGAATAAAAGGGGGGAGAGGGGACAGCCTTGGCGAGTACCTCTTCGAATTGGGAAAGGGTCCGAAAGAAAACCGCCAAAGTTGACCTGGGCTACAGGGTTGTCATATAGTAAGCGGACCTTGGAAATAAACTGATCCCCTAGACCAAAGCGTTTCATAGTGGCAAAGAGATAGACCCAGTCAATGCGGTCAAACACTTTTTCTGCGTCCAAGGAAAGGGCCACTGCATCTTCCGTCATTCCTTTTGCAGTCTATAAAGTATGAACTAATGTTCGGAGGTGATTTCTAGAGGAACGACCTGGGACAAAGCCAACCTGCGAGGTGTGTATGAGGGAAGGGATGACTTTGCGGAGTCGTGACGCTAGAATACTTGCCAAGATTTTAACATCGCCATTTATTAAGGAGATGGGACGGTAGCTACCACAAGCAAACGGATCTCTGCCCGGGTTAGGGATAACCGCAATTAATGCCCTATTAGAAATAGGACCAAGTGAGGATGTCTGAACGGCCTCATGGAAGACAAAATGAAGAATATCAATTGTTTCTTCCCCAGACCATCTATGAAATTCTGTAGGGAATCCATCTTCACCTGGGGATTTGTGATAAGGTAATTTGGCAATGGCTGTAGCGATTTCTTCTTTACTGATGTCACCATCAAGTAAATGTCTAACTTCATCTGTAAGACGTGGAATATCAATATCCGTGAGATAGGCAGTTAGTTGATCTTCAGTTGCTGGAGTCTTGGGAGTGTAAAGTTTTTGATAAAAGGATGCGAAAGTATTTACTATTTCTTGTGGTTTAGTAGGAATCACACCTGATTCCGTTCATATTGCAGGTATAGCCATGGCTGCCTCACATTGTTTCAGTTGTGCTGCAAGTAATCAGCCTGCTTTCTCCCCTTGTTCATAATGTCTACCTTTTAGATGTTGACAGAGCATACTCCGCTTTGAAAGTATATAGATTGTTAAGCGCCATTTTAGCTAACTCTATGCTTTTGCGATTGAATACAGTGGGGCGAGATGAATATAGACGTGTAAGAGAGATAACTTGAGCCTCAAGTTCAGTACGACGCAGGGATGCTGACTTATTGGCCTCGGCTGCATCTCTCATTAGTTGTCCGCGAATAGTTGCTTTTGCAGCCGCCCAAACGGTTCTACAAGAGGTATCTGATGATTTATTATTGGTTAAGTAATCAGAGAGAGGAAAACGTAGTTGGGCTTTACCCTGAGGTGAGCGGTATCTTTGAATGTTCATACGCCATGGTTTACGGCCTGGAGAGGTTCAACCTACTTCCAGAGCAAGAAGAACTGGGGAATGATCAGAGAGAGCAGCTTCAAAAATATGGGATTCATCAGTGATTGCAACTATCGAATGGGAAATAAGAAATTAATCTATCCTAGATTGGGTGCCATGAGCAGAAGAAAGAAAGGTGTATTCCTTACCTGAGGGATGACAGAGGCGCCAGTGAACCACCAGTCCATGGTCCGATGTTGTCACCCAACAAGGCTCTGTATCCCTTATTGCATCTGTCTAAGGGGCCTGTTCTGTCTAGAATCGCATCACAGGCAAGATTCCAGTCACCACCAATGACGTAGCTGGATGCTCCAATCTCCACTAGCAGGCGATTCAGGTTGAGAAGGTAGGAGCGTTTAGCACCCGTTGGAGCATATATTGAGCCAACACAGAGGATCCTATCTCCTATTTTTAACTTAGCAAAGACATATCTGCCTTCTGGATCAATCCAGGTTTTGACAATTGTGACGGGTAGGGATTTGTGTAAGAGAATAGCTACACCACATTTCTGTGGCTAGCCCTTCTCAGAAGGGGATTGTGTTGTCAATCCACAATGAATAACTCTTCCCACCCAATCTTGCTGTAACTAAGATGATTCCAAAGCATCCAAATGAGTCTCTTGCAGAAGAGCAATATCAGTTCTTTTCGTTTGTAGATAAGAGAGTACTTTCTTGTGTTTAATAAAACACGTAAGGCCATTAACATTCCATGAGATTATGCGTAATGGATGAGAGGGAGAAGATATGTTCGCTGTCGTATGTGCGTTGGAAGGAGAAAGAGGTTGGTTTTAAGGAAAAGCTGATGTAAGGAATGAGAGATGTTAAGTTATGGAGGGGGTTGAAGCAAAGAAGGAGATAAAGTATAGAAGTAAAGGCTATGCAGATAATGGGGGAATATCAGGGGAAAGAAGGTGGGTACAGAAAAGGAAAAAGGGAAGAAGCTATGCAAGGGAAAGGAGTTGAAGAAAGGATTGAAGAAAGGAAAGGGGAAGATGGGAAGTAAGTTCCGGGTAAGGAGAAAGATCAAGGATGAGATCAATAACCTTCTGAAAAATTCCAAGGAAGTTAAAGGGTAGTGAAAGAAAAATAAGAGAGTCGCTTGTATGTACAATGAGGAGTAAGTAAGAAGAAGGAAAAGCAAAGTTCAAGAAAAATTAGAGAAAAGACAAGGAAAGAAAGAGAAAAATGGTAAATGTGCTACGCAGGAAAAACTCAGCACCAAGGGGATGGGACTGCTCTCTACAGGTCTAAACGTTCGGGCTATTCGCGCCGGAGGAGCCCCGTCCGGCGACATAGTCAGTGGTAAAAGACATATTTATGCAATAATGTTAACAGTATTGGGGTTGAGATTATAAGAATACTCAAGTTTTCAAAAGTTCGAGTATTCGACCGAAAGTATAAAGATCAGAATTAAAGTTGAAGGAATAGGGGAAAAGACGAGCATCTTAAGACTATAGTGTTAAAGGAGAGGAGGCGATCAAAGGAAAAGGAGAGGAATGTAGAAGAAGGGAGAGGAAGGGGAAGATCAATGTAATATGAGATTGTCATGTGCATGGTACAATCAAACAAAAACTTTGCATAACAAAGAGTTGTAATAACTAAATCTTAAATATTATATATATAGATATACCATCTCTTAGGAGTGAGGGTATAGTAGGCAAGGGGCAAGAAGAAACATTAATGATCACAGAGGAAGGCAATGAAACAACCCAGAAATTCTGCAGCCCAGCCTCAAGGTTCAACACCAAGAGTTCCGACTCGTACACAATCTGTTGATGAGTCTAGGGAGCAAGCCACACACATTAACATTGATAAACCTGAAGTGAGGCCCATACAAATGTGCAGGAGGAGTACTTGGAGACATTGTAGTTTGTTGATGTCATAATATTCACAACCTTTTCCCTCTGTAAATAGCGGTCATAACTCTGAATTTGTTTGAAGATTTAAAGGCCTCAATATTGAACACCATGCGCCTACAACAAAAGCACATTAAAATATAAATACAAGATTGGTGAGCATAGAGCAGAAGCATGCAAACACTATAGTAAAGGGGCAAAGGTCCATGGGTGAGAAAGTGGGTAATATGACTGAGGCTCCCAGTAATTTATGTGGTTAGTCACAGCAGTACAAGTGTAAGTATAGGGGTTCCCCTGTTATTGGATAGGTTCCTAAGTCAGGGCTACAGCAACAATTGTATGAAAAAATACTTAGGCAACACCATAGAATGGGGGCATTAAGGTATGAATACAGAAACCCAGATCATGAATACGATAGAATCTTTTTATTTATATCAAAAGGGAATACAAAATCATCATAAATATGCATTTCAGTAACTCGTATCAAACAAATTCTATCACAAAGGACTATTATGTTGAATAACACGTAACAACCCTATCACTCAGTCATACTTATTCATTCAACCTTCGATATTGTTAGATTGTCCATACGATTCAATATTGCATGAACATAACAATGAAGTCACAGATCTATTAAATGTTCTCATTTATATCTCCATATAAAGAATATTTCCATCTATATATTTATATACTAATGATCACAATGTTTTCGTATAGGATAGCAAATATTCTTATAAACATATTGGCAATGAAAAGTCACGGTTGTTTCGTCAATTGTCAAAACTGTTTCTCCATTAAATGCGAGCAATAGTCCCTTTTTACATCAATGACACTTGAGTAATCCCCACTGTCCTATCACATGACAACACTTTAGGGATTCCTTATAACTACGGTTGTATATATAGTTCAGGGTTTAATAAAGTTCTCTTGAAAACATGGCCGCCTCCATGCAGTGGTCTGTAAACGGATCCAGCTTTGAATATATTGCCAGAATTACAGTGAATCTTCTGGTAGTATAACTTAATGATTTAATATTTATTATTCTTATGACTTATGTCCTCCAGGTAAATGAACCTAAAGAACTTAGTAAGTGCCATGGTTCTTGGCCATGTTCTTGGCCATGATTGGGACCCTTAGTCTCGATATTCACTTGGTTCTTTAGAGCTCTGAGCTTCTTATCTATTCGGTCCAGTTGGAGCCCAACAGCCCAAGTCATACCAGAGCAATTTGGCTTCAGTTGTGGTATAGAGGGTGTCTTCCGCTATGTATTCCATCATCAGCCTCATGATGATGCTGCTCTGTAGGGTTGCCACCTGGCCGGGATGTTACAGGCATGACGTATTTCTGTGTCCTAGTTGGAATAAGAAGTGGAAAAATAAATCTGCAAATGTGGATATTTTTTTCCCATCCTTGCAGAATATGTTATGGCTTCTAAGCCTGTTGTGGTGCCTATGCCCAGATATTTTTAAAGGCAAACACAGATACAGATGTGTTTAAGTATACTTTGCAGGAGATGAGGGGATACACTAGGCTAGAAAGCAAACGAAAGCAAATAATTTTGCTTTGGGGGAATTTGTGTGTTTGTGGTGATCAATGCAGGAGTGCAAACTCCAAACGAAAGACATTCATACGCTTATCATGTCTAAACAATTGGGAACTAAATGGTATTGTGTCATTAGTTGCATAAATAATTTAATTGGACTACAGACACTAATAGGTATTCTGCCTCTTGCAGTTGCAGATACTTTCTTTGCCTCACACCAAGAGATTTCACCATCACCAAGCAGGCCCTCAAGAAGCCAGCAACTGAGTAATTTGCAAAATGGGCAAGTGGGCACATTACAAGTAAATTTACAGGAAAAAGCGGGAGTCTGGTCCTGAACTAAAACAGTGGAGTGCCCCCATATAAACAGATGGTGCAAAGGCAAGTTGTAAATACCTTAATAGCTTTTTGCCCATTACCATGACTTAAAGCTACATGTGGCCACGACAAAACAATGTGCGTGTTGCAGTACACCTAGTCTATCTATGGCATCTTTTGACCAACCTGGGCATTTGTAAAATGACCAGTGTTAGACCTAGTATCCTTGGCATGGTGTTACCCTTAACCTTTTACCTTCAATCCTCCCTTTTTTGCTGAATTCATTATTGTTGGTCTTAGGTATCTGTGCACTTTACCACTGCTAACCAGTGCTAAAGTGCTTGTGCTCTCTCCTCTAAACCTGATAGAATTGGCTTACACCCAATTGGCATATTTTATTTACTTGTACGTCCCTAGTAAAGTGGCACTACCTGTGCCCCAGTCCTGTAAATTAAAAGCTACTAGTGGGCCTGCAGCACTGATTGTGCTACCCACTTAAGTCGCACTTTATACATGTCCCAGGTCTGCCACTGCAGCCTGTGTGTGCAGTTTTAAACTGCCATTTTAACATGGCAAAGTAAACCTTTTGCCAAGGCCAAACCTTCCTCTTTAATATATATAAGGCACCCCTAGGGTAGGCCATGGACAGCCCAGAGGGCAGGGTGCAATTTATTTAAAACGTTGGGTAAGTACTTTTAAGTTTTACATGTCCTGGTAGTGAAAAACGCTTTTTGTTTTTCCCTACTGCAAGGCCTACCACTCATATAGGATAACATTGGAGTTACCTTATTACATTTAATAAGCTATAACTTCCAATTGGGACCAAGTAGACAAGTTGAGTTTGTTGTTCAAAGAATTGTACTTAAAAGTCCTCTTTGATGGTAAAGTAGTAGATATTTATCTTGACCAAGAGGATGTTGATTTTGGCATTGTAAACTGCCAGAAGATACAAGAAAGAAAGCAAACTGTCTGCTGCTGCCAAATACGACATTGAAAAACAGTGTCAGATACAACTGCCAGATTCAATGAGCTTTTTAAGACATTTAGAACTTCTGAAGCCCAAAAATGTACTAGCAGATCCTAAACCTCCTGTTACTGAAATGCCAAAGACATTCTTCATGTGCCCAACAGACGTTTTGGAATGAAAATGGTGAATAGTGACTTCATGTTAGTGAGTATCAAGCATGGAATCTTTCTTGATGGAAGTTTTTCAACTAAACAGATACAGCTGGAAACAACCGCTTTTAGAAACAGGAAGTGGGTACCATTAGACTTTTGAGCCTGCCCATCTGTAACGCACAGATCAAAAGAGTGTTCCCGCAAATTACACTTCTTAAGAGTGAGAACCAAAACAGAAAGGAGCTGTAAGTGCTTGTGAGTATACTTCATATTTTGGGCCTGATTTTGAGTTTAACGGATGGGTACTCCATCACAAATGTGACAGATATATATTCTGCCTTATTAAATGTGCCATAGGGTATAAGGCACCTGTAATTAGGTGGACAGGATATCCATTATGTTTGTGATGGAATAACCCATTGGCCAAACTCTAAATCAGGCCCAAAGTTTGGACTAAAGCAAACTGTTTTCAGTTCATCCTCACTTAGGCCTCCCCCAAAAATGCTGGTAAAGTTCAACAATAGTATATATAATGAATTATTTTATTGTCTTACTGAACAGTTTAACCAAACCTCTGTCTTCCATAACATCGGTCCAGGTACTAAATATCTCACACGCTGAGCCGGCGTACAGAGCTTACCACACTTCACATCAATAAACTATTTTGTACAGCTGTCCATGCCACTGACAAACTCATAGGGTGCATGCTTGTCAGTTCCAAGCCCTAAACAACACTTTTGCACAACTGAACATCTAACTACAATAATCAAAAGGGTGCATGCTACTCTTCCTAGTGTCAGACCCTCAAGAACACTTTTGCACCAATGAACTTGCCACTTCCAGGATCTCGGATGGGTGCCTGCTACTCTTGACAGTGCTAGCCTAGAAGAACTCTGTGCACAAATAAATTTGCCAATTCCAGACTCAGAAGGATGTATGCTACTCTTATCAGTACCAGGCCCTAAAGAACTCTTTTGCACAATTGAGGTTGACACTATAAGACCCTGAAGGTTGCATGTTACTCGAGCAAGTACCCATTTCTGAAGAACATTTTGAACAATTGACCTTGCCATCATCACAGACCCAGAGGGGTACAGCCTACTCGTGGGAATCCAGACCTTAATGAACTCTTTGGCACAATTGAACCTGCCACTGCATGAGCAAGAAGGTTGCGTCCTACTATTGCTTGGCTTAGAAAAGAGGTGCAGACTCTTGCCTGAGCCAACAAAATGCATGTGGACTTTACTGGGTACAAAGTCAAAGGAACTTCAAGCAGCAAGTTGTGCACAGCATGAAATGGACTGGTTTCTTCTGATAAGTATCAAAAGTATGAAAAACACATATGTAGTGCCAGAGGCACTCCCATGTATTGGGACGATGTGATAACCTTTGACTACCATTGCTTTAATTGATTTTAGGTGTTTTGATTTATTCTAGCTTGAATGTATGACATTATTTTTCTGCATGTGCTCTCTTCCTTGTGCTTTGATTTCATGACTCCTTGTAGCTTCAAAGTGGGAGTGTTTGCTTTTTACAGCCTTGCCAGGAACAGAACGTGTGGGATGCGCATTTGAAAGCATGAGAGAGAAATCAGTGATGTATTCTTTTTGATTATTGGCATTGTGATGTGTGAGTGTGTCTGTATGCACATTCTAGTCTCCAGTGGTTATAATCATCTGATGTATTTAGTGTATATATATCGTTATATCTTTTCATGCTTTTCTTTTGATTCCTTGTGTCTGATTATTTGCATTTAACAGTGTTTATTTCTTGCAGTGGACGTCCAGTATTATTATTCCATGCATATAACAGTTGCATTTGCTTATTTGTAAGTGTGTTATTGTTGCTTGCACACACATATATATATATTTATTTGCTGTTTTCATTGTACATCTGGGAAAGCATTTCTGTTAGAGAGTGTTAGACAAATAAAACCCCTCGCTTTGTTCTGAAAACTGCCTTTTGATGTGCCTCATTTTGTGAGTATGAAATCCCTTTCCAGGTGTTTTTAATGGTTCGCTGTGTGTGTGCCTCCGTGTGGGAGTGCGGCATTTTCTATTATTTGGGAGGGCGAAGCAATACAATATACGATGTATATGTAAAGAGATGTCCAGCATTTATCCTTGTATTAGTCATAGAATAATGAAAGAAGGGTGAATGAATGTGAAACTTTGGGCTATGTTCCCAATTATTTGTGAGGGCAGGTGTTAGACTTCCTAGTGTAAGCTCTTGATATAAATGTTTCTGAGGCTGTTGTCCATAGCTCAAGCCCAGACATTTTTTGGTAACTCTTGCCACATTATAAGACTTCAAGCAATTTTAAAGCAACTGTCAATTTACCTGATTCACCAACTTTTTTTAGTTTGTAAAATACAGTTAGGCTGATTAAATTAGGTGATAAAAATGTTATCCTTGAAATAGAATTATATTTTCAAAGGTTGGTGGCAGACTATCCATGAGTTAATGGAGTGGCAGCATTAGGATATTTTTGGCTAGTTGTAAGTTGGGTATGACCTTGAAAGTTGTCTCATAATCAGGCAACAGTGGAAGCAGTAACTAGTAAAAGCTTGAGAGGTTGTAAGAAAATTATGCAGAATCACAACCGGAACTCAAAGAAAAGGTGCTTTACAGGGAGAATTCTGACAGCAGCCTTTCTGCAGCTAGGGAAACATTCTCATGGGACTACATTTGTGGTAGCTGTTTGCTCTCTGCCATTAATTCACATCAACAATCCTTTGTCCTTGAGCTAAACTTAGTTTGCCATCAGACGGTGTTCACTTTGAACTGATATATACCCTTGCTCAAGCATAAATGAATTGACTTCTCTTTTTAATTATTGAAGGTTACAGATTTGCATAGAGATGTGATCCACAACTGCTGTTTCATGCAATAACATTTTCTGAATGGAAAAGGAGCAGAATGTGACAAGTCATGGGAATATGGCTGTTTACAACACATGCGATTAGATCGCATGCCATTACAACGTGGTCATTACAACAACCGCGTTGTTAGAATGCATTATACCATTACATATGAAGTCATTACAACGACTTGCTGTAGGAGGCGCTGGACTTAGAAATAGTATTATTTACTATTCCTACTCCAGTTTGCGCAGCAGCAGGGAAGGTGTTGGATTTTATATCCAATACCAGTGCGCCTCTACAGCTAGTCGTTGTAATGACTTCATATGTACTGGCTATCTTGTACTATACTGCTTGTGATCGTTATAACGACTGCGTTGTAATGACATGCATTGTGGAGACAGCGTTGTAAATGCTGTTTCCCAGTCATAGAAGTAACATTTAAATAGTATATTTGTGTCGGAGTTTCCTTTTATAGATGTGCCTGGTGAGCTTTATTTTGCAATGAATGTGATGTGTAAACAAGGTTTATTAGAATCTAGTTTCCCCAAAGGAAGCCTCGCCAAGCTAGATCTCCATTAGCACGTGGAGGGCTTCTGTAGAAGTTCCCATTGTATCACTGTATATGTGTAGGGGTGCATTGTGTGATTATGTTCAGAAATGCAGATTTAATACTCACATTTTATGTTCTAATTGTAAAATATGAGTAGGTGTTACTAGCAGCATTTCTGAGTGCTAGCCCTGAGTTTCCTTTACGTGGGCCTGACCTGACTAGTGAAAAGAAGTTTACCTTTCTATTGTCCAACGCAAGAGCTATGCAGACTTGTCCAGAAGGGTACAATGGTCAAATTGTTTTCATTCTCAATAAGGCACGTTATCTTCTAGCTGATAGGTATGTTTCCTGTTGGCGTGCGATATTGCAGTGAGCAGGCATACCAAAACAAAATTTTATAGGGCACCTTGTGTGTTTGAAGAAAGTTCTGCCCATTCCTATAATAATCTGTGGATCTTTCAGCATATGATAATGCAAATGATGCTGAGGCAGCAGCCAAACAATACAATAAGTGGCTGAAAACTGCTTCAAATCAAGTAGCTCCAGTTAGAATGGTTAAAATAAAACTGCAAAGTCCCTCTGTCCTATGGTTCTCATTGGAACTTAGGAAGTGTAAGCAAAACTGTAGAAAACAGGAAAGAAGATGGAGAATGGCCTATAAAGAGGAAGAGAAGGTAAAATATAAACAGTATATAGCCATTTATAAAGAACTTATCATGAAAACCAAGACATCATACTTTACAAAGAATATTGAGGAAGCTAAAGACTCGACTAAAGAACTTTTTCGGACAATCACTGAATTAACTAATAATTGCAACAAAAAATCCCTGACTGCTAGTCAATCCTTTTGTGATACTCTGACAAAGTTCTTTTTAGAAAAAGTAGAAACAATTTTTAAAAAATTCTCCAACTCTAAACCAGCGTCCACTATATCATCCCCCAATATGGGTGATCCGCCCTTTGAAACAACTAAAACCTTGACAGAATGTATCACCTCATCAAATGTGGACATTAGAAACTTATTGGAGACTTATTGGAAACTTCTTCTTCGGGTTCCCCATATGATCCTTGCCCGCCAAACATAGCTAAATTGGCAGCAGAAGTGATCGCGTCTAAACTAACTTTTATTTATCAAGCCATGTGCAAAACGAGCATCTTCCCAAACATTTGGAAGAATGCAGCCTTGATCTCTCTTTTAAAAAAAGCCTCACTTGACCATATAAACCCAACCAATTATCGTACAGTTTCCCATCTGCCACTACCAGCTAAAATAGCTGAAAATCCTTTAAATGCTCAGCTGGTAACCTTTATTGAGTTTAATAATCTCCTAGATACCACCCAATTTGGTTTCCGGAAAAGCCACAACATGGAGACAGCTCTGCTCAAAGCAACCGAAGAGATCAGGCAAGTCTTGGATCAAGGAAAAGGGGCAGCCCTTATCCTGCTTGATCTCTTGGCTGCTTTTGACACCGTCAGTCATAAGTTACTACCAGGTCGCGGTTAGAAAACTGTGGGGTCACAGACCTGCCTTGGGACTTGCTAAAATCTTACTTAGCGGATCGAGAGCAAGTAGTAAAATTGGGGAATTTTGCTTCTCATCCTTTTTCCCTTCCATGTGGAGTCCCGCAGGGATCCTCATTGAGCCCTACCCTTTTTAATATTTATGTCTCCCCTTTAGATAACTTGATAAGAAGTTTTGGATTCTCCCTTACATCCTATGCTGACAACACTCAAATTGTCGTTTCCATAGAAAAAAAATTATGCTGGCACAGGGCTTAGATTTCACGACTGCATGCTGGCTGTCCACGATAGGATGGACTGTAACTGCCTTAAATTGAACACAGGAAAAACAGAAGTCCTACTTTTTGGACCCCAATCATCTTTTTGGGGCCCATCAGCCTGGCCAGCTATCATGGGTCCTATCCCTTCTCCAGTAGAAAAGGCTTGCAACTTGGGAGTGATTATTGATAGTAAACTTAATTTCACAGATCAGGTAAATAAGCTCACTTCATCCACTTTTAATAGCCTCAGAATAATCAAAAAGACTCTGCCTTTTATATCTGCCAAATTGCAAAAGACAGTAATCACCTCTCTAATCTTATCTACTATTGTAACAGTCTGCTTCTGACCACTCATAAGTACAATATTAACAAACTTCAGGTCCTGCAAAATGCTGTAGCTAGACTTTTGCTAAAAAATTCCCAAATTTTGCTCAGTGGCCCAAGACATAAAAAATTTGCATTGGCTTCCCATTAAACAAATAATCACCTTTAAGGTGGTATGTCTAGTCTATAAAGCATTTCATGATCTCGGTCCTGACTCTCTGAATCATATCTTTAAACGGTATCTTCCTGTCAGAATTCTTCATTCAGCAAATGTTAAATTAGCAGTACTTCCAAGATTCAAACAAGTACGGGGGTGGCAAGAGCATTGTACTGGAAGCATCAAAAGCATGGAACACACTGCCTCTTTGCATACAAACAGACCCCAGTCTCCTTGCCTTTAGAAAAGCTATGAAGACCTAGATGTTCAGGTCTTGGTAATTCTGCGATCCCGAGACACTTTGAGCTGGAACTGAATAGAGCATAGACGCCTCTGGGCAGTAATGCGCTCTACAAATCTCACTAACTTAACAGCATAACTGCACAGCCAGGTAATTGGCTTCCTATAACTGATCAGTGAGCCTCACATGAAAGAAAATCTCATTTCAACTCTTTAAAAGGCACAATTGAATCGAAAAACATTTAGGCAATTCAACTATATAGACATGTTAAAAAATAAGACCTGCTTTTAGTATGATAAGACTAAAATGCACACAGGCTTGATCCATTTTTTAAAGCTTAAGTTTATTAGAAAGTTAAACAGCAGTTGCATACTCATAAAAAGAAATAATGAAACGATATAATGAACAATAAAAATATGAAAATACAGTAAATAGTAAGAAAAAGAGACTAATCAAAATTCTAATGATATTAAGGATAATATATATCCACTCCTGTGGAAATAGAAACTGTATGAAATATAACAGCATCAAAAAGGTGGGAAAAGAGGGGAGGGAGGAGAAGGAAAGGAGCGATAGGTTGGGAGGGGAAAAAAGTCCATCAATCTAGTATGCAAATGTATACAGAAAATATATAATAAACTGTAGCCATATTATAAAACAATAAAACAATACTTAAGCTTTATAGATAAAAACGGAGTAATCTGGAGCATAGTAATTTATGGCAGTTTTCGTATCTCAGAAGGAGTTAGGACTTGCTTACTAACAAGTAAACTAGACTTTGATCAAAAAATTAGTAACTTGGAATCCACAATATATCCCTCTTTATAGCTAAGGAAATTGGGGAAACAAAATGAGTGTTTAGTCTGTGCTTGAAACATATAGCATACCACCAAGATTGGAAAGTAACATCACATGCATGTTTCCAAGTGAATGTGATTAGGTGGAAAGCGACAGCTAGTAGTAAGTCAATCAATTTGTAACCTTGAGCAAATAAAAATCAATCTAGGGCAATACTACCTAGAAAGACATTAGATAATGAAAAAGGTATATTGACTTGAAAAATCTTGTTAATTTGGTGCCATACCTGTATCCAGAATCGATGAATGGGAGGACATTCGAATACCATATGCTTTAAATCTGTTAGAGCAATTATAGGTCTGTTGGAGGGAGGGTCGGAAATGAAAGCTAGGAGGCCGTACAGGATGTGCAATTGTGACAAAATATTTATTGCGGTCTTCAGGATAGGTAAGTGGATGATGGGGAATGGTTAATGGGCTGTTGGGGTCTTGAGTTCCGGGTACAGTTCGGTCAGGGTGAGGAGTGGTTGAGTCGTACGTGAGTGAGAGCTTCTGCCTCCGGGTCTTGAATTCCTTTCTGCTCGGTGGTGGTTCCCAGGATACTCGGAGGAAAACAAGAAATAAATGGCGGTAAGTACTCGGGTCTATTGCACTCTTTTGTTATACCCTTCACCTTTCCGGGTGTTGCTAGTGCTATACAGTAGGAACGACGGTGGGACACGTGAGGGAGGGGCGTGCAGGGATGAGGAAGAAGAAGTCGTGAAAGGGAAAAGGACAAGAAAAGCCAGTACAGCCTATCAGCGGTTTTGTGAGCCTAGCGGGGAGGAGGATAGGTCAGTGATGTAACGATAGGGGAAGGCCTGGGTTGAAGGCTTCTGTTGCTCCAACGTTAACAAAGAACCCCCAAAGTAAAAAGAGAGGCAAAAGAACAAGCAGCCCGCAAGGATCCTAAAACATAACACGCAAGGCTGACTTCAATAAAATACACAAGGAGCTGTTTTTGTCACAGCTCCGACAGTAAACCACCCGGGGCTACTCGGTTACCAACCGACGTCTGCCCCGATTTAAATGCCCATCCCCTTCCTCCCCCTCAGGGTCCCCGGTGACTGCCTACTCACCGCCAGTGCCGTAACTCTCCTGAGTTACGGCGGCAAGCTCGCGTCTCCCGGGGGTATCCACCAGTCCTTGCTCCACGTCTCCGGTTCTTCCGTGGCGGCGTTGGTGGTGTGGTCGGTCCTTGGGGTTCCTTTCTCCGGCTCGGCAGGATGTCTCCGCGTCCCGGCGTCTTCCGGCTTGTTCCCTTGGGTGTCCTCGGTTCCTCCGTCCTCTTCGACTTCCGCGTTCGCCTCGTCCTCTCGCGAGAGGTCCCTTTTCCATGCCTCTCTCAGCTGTGATTGGTCGTCCTCATCGACGCTTTCCGCGTCATCCTGCAGAGGAGAAGGCGTGAGGAGTTTGTTAACCCCGCCATGGCTGGACCCTTTCTCCTCCTCAAGCGGGTGCCAAGCCCCCGGGTATGCGGCACTCAGCCCCCGTCCGGGCTCTCCCTGACATTGTCCAACAAGACGAGTCTAAATCCTTGGAAAATTATTCACATTTACGGGAGTAAATAATAAACTATGATAAATGAAATAAAGAGTCTGTAAATTATTCACAGCTCTAGTGGATTTATGAATGCTGAATCAAATTCTTTCCCACAAACTAATAGGCCAATATTCAAAAACATCTGTTTCCCATGCTAACTCGATCTTAGATTTAGGTCTGTCAGTAGAAGAGTGAAGAAATTTATAAATAGAGGAAGCTTTAGGATTAGTGGATAACATTGGATGAAATTCAGTTAAAATGGGACTATAATTAGCTGGTTGAGACAACGTAGACATAAAATTAGCTAGAGATAAGCAAACAAGCTCATATTGTTTCCGAGACGAGGAAGATAAGCAGAATTTATCTTGAAGTTGAGAAAAGGATAGAATCCAGTTATTTTCAAAGGGATAAGAAACCCAACAGATGCCCCTGTCCCTCCAAGTTCTCAAATATGTAGGCCGATTATTGATTTGGATGTTATAATTATGGCAAAGGGATTGTTGTGGAAAATTAATAGCAGAGATATGAACAGAGGATAATAAAGGAGATAAATATCGATGTGAATAAGCAATAGCAGGAGGACGTAATTATGGAACTTTTATTGTGAATGACAAAATTCTGTGAAATCAAATGAAGCAACTAGAGATTTTTCTAAAACAGACCATAAAGGAGATTGGGAGCAGTGATTGTGATTAAGCCATTGCGACACTTGTTTTAAAGAGAAACCATGGCAATACTCCTTGAAATTTGTGAAATTAAGGCCTCATTCAGATTTAGTTTCTTTAAGGTTGATAGGGCTATTTGTGAAGGTTTTCCTTTCCATAAAAATTTAGAGTAGTGAGTATTTTTTGAAGTAGGAGTCTGGCATATGCGCTGGGATCATAGAAAAAATATAGAGTATTATAGGTGACAGCATCATCTTAATTAAATCCAATCTACTCCACAAGGAAAGAAATAATGGGTTCCATCTGGAGATTGTATCATTTAAGGATTTGATATCATTACATTTTAATTTAATTGTGTCTTTAATAGTCTTTATAAACCATAGTCCAAGATATTTTATTTTAATGGGCTGCCAAGTAAAATCTACACAGACTAGCTTGAATCTAGTGGCAAAGTGAGCAAGGGACCCACGTCTGGGCATACCCTGCCAACTTAGGGCGAACAAAGCAAACATAAGGAGATGATGGATGGAGTGATGAAACTTTTCAGACACTCACCCCAGTCACAGATCTGGGTAGATTCGAGCTAGCCTGGCTGATGAGGGGTGTTACCCCAAAACCGGTCCCAGGATGCTTGTTTCCGGTCCAGGGAGGACCTGGCCTGGCAGTTCTGGCTGGACTGTTCCCATGAGGCACAGGGTCAAGACTGATTTGCATATGGCTGGGTCGAAACTGGGGTGACAAAGTGAGCTAAAGAACGATGATGGATTCAACCCAGATCTGTGACTGAGGGTGAGTGTCTGAAACGTTTTTGCACTCCGTCCATCATCTCATTGTGTTTGCTTTGTTTGCCCTAAGTTGGCAGGGTATGCCCAGATGTTTGTCCCTTGCTCCCTTTGCCATTGGATTCAAGCTAGCCTGACTGATGAGGGTTGTTACCCCGAAACCAGTCCCAGGATGCTTGTTTCCGGTCCAGGGAGGTCTTGGCCTGGCATTTCGGGCTGGACTGTTCCCATGAGGCACAGGGTCAAGACTGATTTGCATATGGCTGGGTCTATACTGGGGTGGCAAAGTGAGCTAAAGAACAATGATGGATTCAACTCAGATCTTTGACTGGGAGTGAGTGTCTGAAAAGTTTCAGCACTCCGTCCATCATCTCATTGTGTTTGCTTTGTTCGTCCTAAGTTGGCAGGGTATGCCCAGACGTGGGTCCCTTGCTCATTTTGCCACTGGATTCAAGCTAGCCTGGCTGATGAGGGTTGTTACCCCGAAACCAGTCCCAGGATGCTTGTTTCTGGTGCAGGGAGGACCTGGCTGTCACGATTCACTCCCTGTGCTCTCGTTCCCACCACCAGGGGGGCCGAATTGTGGGGCTTTCCAGAATTTTAATATGCTTCCAGACACTCCCCTGTATGCATATCCTGACTTCCAGGCATTTGGACATCATTTAGGAATTGACATCCGTGCCCAATCCATGCCGGGTTTTGTGGAAGCCAGTCTGCTCATGCTGGAAACTCCATTACCTATAATCCCCTACTCACTGCTTTGTCTCCACCCCTGCAGGCCAAGGATGGGTGGAGGAATTCAGTTCACCTGTGGCTGGCTGCTGCTAGCCTGCTCACACCTGATGCATGTGATTACTGTGAGCTCTTTTAAGCCCCAGCTCCCTTCAGCCCAGGGTTGGTCATTGTAGCTGTATACCTGTGAGGCCGACCCTTGTTTCCAGTGTTTCCTGAGCTTTTGCTATTCCTTGTTTCCAGTGTTTCCTGAGCTTTTGCTATTCCTTGATTCCTGAGCTATAGTTAATCCTTGTTCCTTGATTCCTGAGCAATAGCTATTCCTTGTGCCTGAATTAGTACTGCCTGCAGTGCTACCTTGTTTCCTGAGTTCCTGAGCTATAGCTATTCCTTGTGCCTGAATTAGCACTGCCTGCAGTGCTACCTTGTTTCCTGAGTTCCTGAGCTATAGTTATTCTTTGTTCCTGTTCCTGGGCTTCAGCTATCTCTTGTTCCTGATTTGCACTGCTTGCAGTGCTCTCTTGACTCTTTGTTTCCTGAGCTGTAGCTATTTCCTGTTTCCTTGAACCAGTACTGCCTGCAGTGCTACCTTGACTCCTGAGCCTTAGCATTCCTTGTTCCTGAACTGCAGCAGTTTCCCTTGTTCCTGAACTAGCACTGCCTGCAGTGTTACCTTGAGTACTGAGCCTTAGCATTCCTTGTTCCTGACCTGCAGCAGTTTCCCTTCTCCTGAACTAGCACTACCTGCAGTGCTACTTTGACTCCTGAGCTTTTGCTCAATTCTTGTTCCTGCCCCAGCACTGCCTTCTATGCTACTTTGTTTTCTTGATTCCTGAACCTGCACTATTCTAGTATACCCTTGTAGCCTCCCCTTCTGTATATCCTTTTCCAGTCCCTGCCTTTCTTCCCATTTCCTTGGTTCCAGTTCTAGTTTGCTGTCTTTCTATTCTGCTGTCTTGCTTCTGTTACCTTGTATGTTTGTTACCTGGTTTCTGCCAAGTGTGCCCTGTGATTTCCTTCCTTTCCTGTTAAGCACTCCTCCTTGCTAGCTCCTTGTCTATTGTGCTTGTGTTTAGTTCTACCCCTTTACTGTTACTACCTTGCGTGTTCCTGTTTGATCGCCAGGATCCGTGGGCACAGCTGACTACCTAGGTGGTGTTTCTTGTTCACTGTGAGTATTGTCTTTGAGTTACTGTTATAACATCACCATAGGTATAAGCTCCACAGACCCTGCCTTTGCATACATATCCTATATGTGGGTATTTTCAGTCAGTATCTGTAACAGCAATTGTGGGTGAGGAACTTACTGAGCTTCAGTCTTACCGTGTGGAGCTCCTAGTGCTTTACCCCACATTCCCTTTATTGTTAATGTTTTATTATATATATGTCTTGCACGTCCGTCCTGGGTGTAGTTAATCTGAATGCTAAATTGCCTTGTGAGTGCCCTTCCTTTCTGAGTCTTAGCCATCTTGTACAGGCTTCCCCTTTGGATCCCTTTTTCTCCTCTGACTCCTTGTGTGATCCTGAGCAGCGCTGTACTACTCTTTCTGTGCACTGTACGTTTTCTACCCAGTCCCCAGTCCTTGCTCAAGTCCCTGACTGTGTTCCCGACATAGTCCCGGACAGTCCCTGACACTGGCCTGGCAGTTCGGGCTGGACTGCTCCCATGAGGCACAAGGTCAAGACTGATTTGCATATGGCTGGACCCAAACTGGGGTGGCGAGGTGAGCTAAAGAACGATTATGTATTCAACCCAGTTTCAGCACTCTGTCCGTCATCTCCTTGTGTTTGCTAAATTAGAGTTTACAACCTGACCAAATTATTTGCTTTTTGGATTTAAGTGCAGCCATTATTTTTAGGAGGTCATTATAATGCATGACGAAAATGATAACCCCTTGAATGTTAAAATGGGTAGGAGAAGGCATATCTAGAAGTTTTGGGAGAAAGTATTGAAAATAAGCAAGTGGATGAGAGCCTTTGAATCCCTCGGGAGGACCATAAATTCAGAGATTATTTCTTCGGTAATGATTTTTAAGGTCTTCAGTATTTTTTTTGAGGTTTGAGATTTCTGACTCTAAATGCGCAATACGTGAAGGAGTGTCTTGCAGATCATCAATACTATGCTCTAACCTCGAAACTCGTGTGTCCAAGGAGGACCATTTATCGTCCAAGTGTTGCAGAGTATTATTAGTTTGTTTCATAAAGGGCTTCAAAGCAGTACTTTCATCAAGGATTACTTCCATCGATATAGGGGTTGATTTAACCAGAGATGGAAGATCCTTTTAGGTCTTTTACTTGATCCCAGTGGTGCTTAACCTGGTGTTAAATTTTTTTAAATCGTTACAGAGGCAATGTCTGATTTCTGAGATGTGGTCTCTTTCATGTCTTGTAGAATACAGTCTGAGTCTTAAAGTGAAAAAGTAGCTTGCGAACCAATAAGTTTAAGTTTCCTTGTTTTTCTCATGGACCATAAAATATAGTCAGATGAAAGATACCTCAAAAAGTATTATGGAGCAACAACGCAAAAAATTAGACCTCAGGAAAACATAAGGCATTGAAAAGTAAATAAGTTCACGTTTGGCCAAAAATGTAAAATACAGAGAATAAAGTTTACATGTGGAAAATGGTAGTTTATAATAACATAGTAGTATATAAGTATATAAGGACATCACAGTGATGAAAAAAGTAATATCTTATCACCAGTATTACGGGAAATATGACCTACATGATTAGCGACTTGAAGATAGTAGAGGTAGTATTCATAAAATAGTTCAGTTATTCCGAAGTGTTCAACAGAACCCCGTTGAATGAGAATAAACCACTCCAGGTTGACTTTTGGTAAAGAACATGAAGTAAGGAGAGGAGGGAAATACAGGTAATAATAAGGTGCTGTTTCCTTATGAGTCAATCATTTGAAATAGCTGAAAGGGTGCTTCAAATAAAGGTGAGCGTGGCCATTAAGGAATTGTAGTCGACATGTAAGGCTCTGGGGCCAGTACGATGAAATATAAGTGAAGGAAATGATTTAATTTGTACCCATCATGGGAACGATGGTGTTGAGCCGAAAGCATGAGGAGGTGCCATACAAAATGGTGGGCACAGCTTCAAGAGAGAGGCAGTAGATCTTCAGGGCTGGCTCCTGAAGAAATATTGTGATGCAGTCAAAATAAGGTATTGCTAGCAACTCACCGTCCTCTTCGGAGGTGACATCGACAAGAATTAGTTCTGGATACCGTATCCATGAGGCCCAATATTGAAGAAAGCTCCCTGCTCAGATCGGATCTCAGCGTGGCGTTGCCATCTTGAAAGTTGCTGAGACCATGTCCCCGATCCATTTTCATCTGGGGAACTTTTCTTCATATATTTTGCAGTTCCAGCATGAGAGTAGCTATCACTAATTGCGGCAAATGCAGTGTCATGGGGACCTAGGGGTGTAAGAGTCCCACTTCGTTAAAAAAAAAAGTGTCTTTTACTATCCAGCAAGAGGACAGGGGCTTGATTTTCCTTGCTTGATTTAGAGCGCATGCGACCAATGTCATATCACTGGATTTGCATGTACTGAAAAAGGGCATACTACAAGTGATTTTCTATTTGCTTTACCCCAATACTTTCCCTTTCCCTACATAACTACCTACAAGTCCACACCAAATACATGTATTGTGCCATATATGCATTCTGAGCTCTTTGCAAAATGGGCTGATTGGATATTGTGCACCACGTAGCTTTAGAATGTGTTTTTATGCATTCTGTGCAGTACTTGCTTAATGGGTTCTGTGTAATCAGTCCCTACTTTGTGCTTGTGGTTGCAGGTAGTGGGCACTGCCACTCATTTTTGGGGAGAGGTCCCAACTTTCATCTTCAGGCATTGATCCAGAGCAAGAGAGAGAAAAGCATAAAAGGGAGAAAGGGCAAGGAAGAGAAAGATAAGAAACCAGTGACAACTGGAGAACAAAGGGATTAAAACCTGCAAGAGTGAGATAAAGAGGCAGGAAGTGTAGGTTGGTAGAAGAAAGAGACATGCGGGGAAATCAAACCTAGTTAGCCTTGTTATTAGAAAAAATTCAATGGCAGACTCCTTAGAAAAACAGTGGACCCCTGCGCTTTTGTTTTTTACAGTGATACACTGGGCCCAATAGTGCTTTCCTGAGTATTGTGGAATTAAGAAACCCTGAATACTGTTGAGAAAATCTCCACATGGACACTGTGCCTAATTGAAAGCTTTGGTACTGTTTGTACCCTGCATGGGCACTGTGCCTAGTTGTTACCCTCATGTACAAGGTGTAGCATGTCCGTAAAAAATATTCTGAATTGGAGACTTCCGTTCCAAGAAATAATTACTCTACGTTGGCCTTGACTATTACTTTCAAGTGAAATGTTAAGAGTAACTCTTAAAGTAAAAAAAAATACATTTTAAAGGTTTGTTATATTTCAAAGGCCCATAACTTTACATCACATAATGAGTGTGCTGTGATGCATACTTCCAGTGTACAGTTAATGGAAGAGAAGCTTCATGCTTGTAATTGCTCCTGGCACTTCATCTTATAGGTCTCTCCATGTGTTTCAGCCACGGCACAATATCAGTCATCTGTAGGAGTGCTCATTTACTACTCAGTCTGTCCCCAATCCATTGAAAAATTACGTTTCTTTATTGGTACACATGTTCAAAGTATATACATTTTATTCTTGTCAATGCTCGCTCACTGGTGAACCACAGCTTAGAGGTTAGGAGTCTTCTTCCTGACAATGATATTGATATAGCTTATATAACTGAGGTTTGGCTGAAGGATTCAGCCCCAGATATTGCTCTTGCAGCTCTCCCAGGCTATCACATTGGTATAATCGGGTAAAACTAGAATGCACATTTATTTAGACCCCAGGGCAATGATCTTAAAGAGTTTCAGTATGGTGGCAGCCCAGTCCACCGCACCACGTAGCCCCCCCAATGATCACACCTACCTGGTGTTAATATATCACAAATTAAATGCATGCAAATTCTCTTTAGAAATAATAACTAATCACAATAACCAACAATAAACACTTGATTAACCGCTAACCTTGGGTTCTGGACTAGCATGATACTCTCTGTAAAGCACTTCAATGCTTCATCGGAGGTAATACGTGCTATATAAATGCAATTACAATTATATAGGCAAGGTGGTAATCCATCTGCTATGGGATAGAGAGCCTTGCTGTAATATTCTGCTGGGTGGTGCTTGTCACCATGCAGTTGAGTCAGTACCACCCATGTAAAACCGATTTTCTCATGACAGCAGAGGGTAAATGGTTCGAAGTACATAGGGAGACCCAAAGCTTGTGCATGAGAGAAAGCTTGCTTTAATGCAGTAAATGCCTGTTCTGCCTCTTCTTTCCAGTGTAAAGGTTCAGGTGTATGAAGGTGAGTGAGAATCATCTGAAGGGATATTCCAGAATCCACTGGCAACAATAACCTGCCATCCTAGATGCAGACAAATGCAGATGTCCTGCTGATATATTGTGTACCAAATAATGGACTTTTGGCATGCAAAGTTGCAGCTTCTCTGGATATGCTTTGTGTGTTTTCAGATCCAACACTGTAAGCAGTATCATTGAAGCCTCCTTGCAAGCTTTTTTGGTTGGTTGGTGAGGCCAAGAAAACGTCAGCACAGATCCTCTGGTGAATTTGACCTCATCTAAATTATTTTTCAGAATCTGGGAGAACAGGGATGGTGACTCTGTACACCCCTGGGGGAGCCTTGTAAAGCTGTACTAGACATTCCGGAATGTGAAAGCAAATTGGAATTGGCTTTCTGGGTGTATGGGGATAGAGAGGAATGCAGAGCATAGATGTATGATGTTGAAAAAGGTTGCAGTCGCTGTGACCTATGAAAGAATAGCAGCTGGGTTGGGGTCAATGGGGACGGAGTGGAGGACAATGGCATTTATTGCGCAAAGGTCCTGTACAAATCTATAGGAGTCTTTCCCAGGCTTTTTCACTGGTTGAATGGGGGTGCTACAGGGGCCCTGATGAGGGACTACTATACTTTGGGAGATCAGTGAGTTTAGTATTATCTGAATCCCCTCCTCTGCTTCAGGACGAAGAGGGTACTGCGGTATCTTGCATAGGGTTATGTAGGGTTTAACTGGATCTGCACCAGCTCGGCAGATTGGATCTGACCTACTTCGTTAGCATGTGTGGACCAAAGGGATGAGGTAACCTGTGACAGGAATACTTCCTTGAAATCAGGAGCCACAATGGGGAATGGGTAGTGACAAACTCTGGCAGTCGTTACATGAAATGGGGCTACCACTCGATTTACTGACACTCATCATCAGGTTACATGAAGATAATAAGGCTAAGATCCGATGGAGTAAGCAGGGAGAAGTCACGGATTTTTTTCCAGTAGAGAAGGGAGTTCGACAAGGATGTGTACTGGCCCGACCCTATTCTCCCTGTACATTAATGGGATAGTGAATTGTATGAGGTTAACCCCCATAGACGCACCGATACTAGCAGGCGAAAAAGTCCCCATCCTAATGTTTGCGGATGACATATTGATCCTTTCCAAAACACCGAGTGGGCTCCAGGGAGCACTAACAATTTTTGAAAAGTTCTGTGCTAGCCGAGGAATGGAGGTCAATGTGTCCAAAACAAAATTGATGGCCTTTAATCCACACAGGCAATGATGATGGATTAAACCCAGATCAGTTGACTGGGGGTGAGTGCTTGCAATGTTCAACACTCCGTCCATCATCCCCTTTGGTTTTGCTATGTTCGCCCTAAGTTGGCAGGGTATGCCCAGACGTGGGTCCCTTGCTCACTTTTCCACTGGATTCAAGATAGCCTGGCTGATGACGGCTGTAAGCCAGAAACCGGTCCCAGGATGCTTGTTTCCGGTCCAGGGAAGACGTGGCTTGGCAGTTCGGGCTGGACTGTTCCCATGAGGCACAGGGTCAGACTGATTTGCATATGGCCATGTCTGAACTGGGGTGGCGGAGTGAGCTAAAGAATGATGATGGATTAAACCCAGATCAGTTGACTGGGGGTGAGTGCTTGCAATGTTCAACACTCCGTCCATCATCCCCTTTGGTTTTGCTATGTTCGCCCTAAGTTGGCAGGGTATGCCCAGGCGTGGGTCCCTTGCTCACTTTGCCACTGGATTCAAGATAGCCTGGCTGATGACGGCTGTAAGCCAGAAACCGGTCCCAGGATGCTTGTTTCCGGTCCAGGAAGACATGGCTTGGCAGTTCGGGCTGGACTGTTCCCATGAGGCACAGGGTCAGACTGATTTGCATATGGCCATGTCTGAAGTGGGGTGGCGGCGTGAGCTAAAGAATGATGATGGATTAAACCCAGATCAGTTGACTGGGGGTGAGTGCTTGCAATGTTCAACACTCCGTCCATCATCCCCTTTGGTTTTGCTATGTTCGCCCTAAGTTGGCAGGGTATGCCCAGACGTGGGTCCCTTGCTCACTTTGCCACTGGATTCAAGATAGCCTGGCTGATGACGGCTGTAAGCCAGAAACCTGTCCCAGGATGCTTGTTTCCGGTCCAGGGAAGACATGGCTTGGCAGTTCGGGCTGGACTGTTCCCATGAGGCACAGGGTCAGACTGATTTGCATATGGCCATGTCTGAACTGGGGTGGCGGAGTGAGCTAAAGAATGATGATGGATTAAACCCAGATCAGTTGACTGGGGGTGAGTGCCTGCAATGTTCAACACTCCGTCCATCATCCCCTTTGGTTTTAATCCACACAGGGCCTTTAAGGGGGGTATCATGTTGAATAACGCCGAGCTTGATCAGGTTAAGGAGTTCACATATCTAGGGGTCAACATTCAGGAGGGGTTAAATTGGTCACATCAGGTCGATATAGCATCCCTAAAACACCGACAACTGGCGGGGGTGCTACAAAAAGAATATAATACTTCTTTTACTAAGATAATTAGCCCTGCTATGGAGATTTATAATATGAAAGTCATCAGCTCTGCCTTATATGGTGCAGAACTCTGGGGGCATGAGAACTTATCTAAACTTACTATCTCGGAAAATAAGTTCCTTAGAAATATAACCAGCTTGCCCCAGAGTACCCCGACATGACCATTATTGAACGACCTTGGGAGAAAGCCAATCGCGGAAATTGCCAAACTACGTCCACTCTTGTACTGGCGTAGACTGTGGTCTACTCCGGAACTTGTAGAGTATGCGGCTGGCTTTCTAGATGTTATAAGGGTGGATACACTGCACCAAATAAAATGGCTAAGACAACTTAGAGCAACCCTATCGAATGTGGGCATGAGTCCTCTGTGGGATGATCCCAAAAACACAATTTGTCCTGGAAAAAAGGTCTTGAAGGACAAATATTGGGAAATGGCACAGACCAACATAGTGAGAAGTAGCGAGTCCTCTTCCCTTACAGGGCTTTTTCTGGAGTGGAAACCTACACCGGGGCTAGAACAATATTGGGACTTTATTACAAAACCCTCTGAGCGGAAATTATATTTTCAGTTTAGGGTGGGAACTCTGCCATTAAGAGTTTTCACTAGCAAATGGTCCACACCTAGAAATGATTTGTGTCTGGTGTGCCGGATTGGAAAAGAATCATTGGCCCATGTATTGTTTGAATGCACTGGTTATAAAGCTCCACGTCGTGCCTGGTTGACTCCAATTTGCAAGCTCTTGGGAACAAGAAGGGCGCATGAGGCGGAAAGAATCCTAAGAAGTGATACTACTGAAGCGATTGTTACAGCCATGGCTAAATATTTGGGGTGGGTGTGGGCCATAAGAGCGAGGTCCCACGACGAGGTATCTGTCATTAGCACTTTAAACAGGCTGTAAGGCATTTTTGTATAATCAATTGCTCCTTTTTTAATTGGTATTAATTGTAGTATGTATTGTAGTGTATTCACAAAGATTTTAGCACATCGATTTTTAACAAAATTTTAGACTTGTATATAGAGTTTTAGGATTTTATATCTTTTCTAATCAGGGGGTATGTATCGATTTTGATTAGAGTATATATGAATTGTTTGTAGATACTTTGTGAATGGACTTAAATGTAAGTTTGTGCTTTTGTGACTTGATACGTCGAATAAAGCTTTTTGGAATTGGAATTGGTAGTGAGGGAGCGACATCAGATCCATATCAACCAATCTGTTCTTGGTGGGTACATTGAGAAAAACACCATCTGAGGCACAATAGATGGTGCACCCTAATTTACAAAGCAAATCTCTCACAAGTAGGTTAACCGGAGAAGATGGTCTGAGTGGAAAGGCAAGCTGGTCAGACATAGGGCCAAGAGTAATGGTAATAGGATGGGAGACTGGATGAGAGACTACATTGTTGGCTATCCCCACTGGGTTAATGGAGGTATCAGTCAGGGGCAAATCGGAACACTTCAAGGCAGAATGGGTTGCACCTGTTGCTACTAGGCAGTCAGTAACTTTCCCATTTACTCTGCAGAAGACATTGGTTTCTTCCTAATTAACCGGGGCCAGTGGTATCACCCTAAAATTAATTTCCCCCTGACTATCCTAGTACTCAGAGGCACTTGGAGATGAAGGAGGAAACTGTAAGTTGTGCTGAGCTGGAACAAATGGAGGCACCATATCATTCCATCCAGTGGGGCTAGGTCTTTTGGGCATTCATTCTTCCAGTGTCCATCTCACCCATTGTAAAAGCAGCCAGTCTGAGGGCCCGTATGCTGGCCCCTCTTACCACATGTCTTTCTCTGCCCCAAACCCTCCCCTGCAATGCTCCTTCCTCCAACTATAGGCCAAGAATGTTTTATCTGCAGAACTCTCAGCTTCTCCTCAGTCATTTCCCTCTTCTGAACCTGGCAAAGTGGTTTGCAACTGCAACTAATCAATCGAAATCTTTAGTCTGCTAACTCGCACAAATGCTGCTCATTTGGTCCAGCAACTTAGATGACCACTGTTGGCCAAATGCAGCTGCTACTGCCGGTTCGGCATTCTTAGATGGGTCTGCTACCCTCAAGTGGTACTCAAAAACATCCTTAAGACAATCTAAATAATCTCCCAGTGACTCATTTTTATTAAATTGGCAATTATTTATAATTTCCCTGTCTGCCTTGCAAGGACACTGCATCCACTAATTTGTTGCATGCTTCTTTTAACCCTTCTGTGGTGTCTGGTGCCTTATTTGGCTTTCTTTATTTTGTTTTCCCATGATGTTTCTTGCAAAAGAGCAGTACAAAAGGTATTACTCTAGATTTGATGTACAATGAAAGAAAACAACAATACAGTTACACAAGGAGATAGATACAAGTATTCTAATTTTGGCCACAATTTCACTGAGCCCTCTTGAATTCAAGGAACTCAACTCAACTTTGTGAGGACTTTTGGCAGTTGAATTCGGTGCTGATTATCTGGCTAATTGTTACAACCTCAATTTATGTCAGACGCACACCCTTTCAGAATTCATAAGCAATGTCCTGTATCTCTTTATATCATCTATATTCTCACACTGTGTATCTTAAGGCAGAGCTGACCACTGTACCTTAGGACCTAGTGCTATGAATGTAGTGCTTTGACCTGACTACTTTGACCCTAGCACTTAGAACCTAAAACTTAGAACCCAGTTCCCTCTATGTATTGCAAAAATGTTACCCTTAGATGTTCTTACCCTCTTTCCCATGTGTATTGTGGCAACCTCAGTACCCTGTAGTCATAGGATGAGAGCTCTGAGAGTGAGCCTGCAGACACAGCTAAGTCCCGACAGAAATGACCGGACAGGGATTTTTAATAAGGTCAAGTATCTTTTGATTTTAGTGTGTTTTATTTAATCTATTTTTATTGCTTATAAATGGTTTATATATTTTTGAAATATATTTTGTATCTGAATGTGCTGAGTGCTGGGGTGGGGCCGTTATTGTATTATGTAAGAGATGTGGGGTTTTATGTAATTTTTAGGATTTTATGTGCTGTACTTTTATGATCTATGTGTAGATCGAAATAAAGTTTGATGAATTAGGTCCCTTACCTTTTCAATAATAATAATAATAATACAAACACTTGTAAAGCGCGACAGCTACCTCAAACAGAGGTGTCCCGGCGCTAAGCGGAAAATAGTACAGCACTGGACCGCTCAAGGGCCAAGTCATAGGCCCTCAGTCTTCCTTAAAAAGCCAAGTTTTCACCATTTTCCTAAAAAGGGGCTCCGAATCAATAGTGCGGAGATTGCTCGGCAGAGAGTTCCACAGTTTAGCAGCCCCGAGCGTAAAGGATCTACCACCCATACGTGCCTTTTTAAAACGAGGGAATACATAGTAGATTTTGGGAATTGGATCTCAAGGTTCTGGATTGTTGGTAACCACGCAATCTGTGTTTCAAGTAGATAGGGCAGTTACCATGCATAGCACGGAACGCCAAAGTCAAAGCCTTGAATTTGACTCTTTTCCTCACTGGGAGCCAGTGTAATGCTTTTAAATGCGGAGAGACATGCTCGCGAAACGGCACTCGCCTAATTAGTCTCGCAGCCGCATTTTGCACTACCTGCAGGCGTTTGATCAGATACTCTGGCTGACCCAGATAGAGGCCATTAGCATAGTCTAGCCTGGAGGTTACCACAGCATGTACTATGTTTTTCCGACACTCCTCTGGAAGCAGATACAAAAATTTCTTCAGATTCCTCAGTTGGCAAAAACAGGTGGCCGTCACCTGACGAATCTGAGCCGAGAAGGAGAGGTCAGACTCCCACTTAACACCTAGATTTTTATACAATCTGCCGGTGAGGGAGGTGGACCCATTTCGGTAGGCCACCAGAGCTCCGAAGCTGGGGGTGGCTCTTTCCCGAAAAACAACACCTCAGTCTTTCCCGCATTCAGCCTGAGTTTGTTGTTATTCATCCACCACGCTATGTCTCTCAGGCAGCCCTTGAAACTCTCAAAGGCAGCCACGGTCTGCTCTTTGAAGGAGAAAACCAATTGTGTATCGTCTGCGTAGGAGATCGCTCTTATCCCCCAATTGGCTATCAGGGTAAACAGAGGAGCCAGGTACACATTGAACAAAAGAGGGCTGAGTGCTGACCCCTGAGGGACTCCACACCAGAGCTGTTTTGGCTTGGATAAAAAGGTTGAAGCGCAACCCTCTGAGTGCGATTCTCCAAATAGGATTTCAACCAGGCCAGGGCCGAACCTCCAATACCACTATCCAACAGTCTCTCTAACAGCAAGGTATGGTCAACGGTGTCGAAAGCGGCCGACAGATCCAGGAGCACCAGCATCGCAGAGGCCCCTGAATCTGCAGCCTGTCTAACTAGTTCCGCCAACTCCAGGAGGGCCGTCTCAGTGCTAAATCCCGACCTGAAGCCAGATTGGGTATCGTGTAGAATGCCCTCCTTTTCGATAAAACTAGACAATTGCCTCTGCACCAGTTTTTCCAACATCTTAGCCGGAGCTGGTAGCAAAGAGATGGGTCTATAATTGGTCAGATCCCCAGGGTCCCCATTCGGTTTTTCTTAACGGTAGGAGAGTGGCGTGTTTCCAGACATCTGGAAAGATACCCGTTGACAGGGAGGCGTTCCAAATATGCAACAGAGTGTGTGACACGGAGTGGGCCATCACTTTCCATAGTGTTGGGGGCAAGGGTCATCAGGTGCCCCCGACTTACACCTCACAATTTCTGACATAGCATCCTGTTGGGAAATGCAGGCAAACGACAGCAAAGACGGTTCAGGGACTCTGACTTCCCTCTTGTCACATTTCTCTGTATCTGACTGCCCTGAGAAAGATTTATACACTTCCTGAATTTTATCGTCAAAAAAGATGGAAATACTATCGCATAAGGCGAGTGAGGGTTGCACAGTGGACTCCACAGCTCTGGGTTTCATGAAGGATTTAACCACTTTGAACACCTCCTTAGTCGAGTTGTCAGCTTTATAAATACAGTCTGCCAGATACTCTCTTCTAGCTACTCTTATCATGCTGTGGAATTCTTTCAAAGCGTTTCTATAGATGTTTTTAGCATGCTCGCTGTAGCTAGACCTCCACTGCCGCTCCAATCGTTTACAGCTACTCTTGGTCACCCTAAGAGCCTCCGTGAACCAAGGGGCGGATGGAGAGATCCTAGATGATCTAGTAGACTTGGCAGGGGCTGCGGCTTCGACCACTGTCGCAATCCACTGATTTAAAGTTATGGAATCAGCGTTCGGGTCAGATGAGGTTCGCTCTTGGTTGTTCAGGTGAAAATCATCTGCTCTGAAGCCCTCAAAATACCAGCACCTGGCACTCTGAGTACACAGCACTAAGTTCTGTTTTGGTAAAAAAAACACTTTTCTCAGGAAATATCATTCCAGGAAACACATTTATTTGGACTTGCCGAGGTAGTGTGTTGACCAATGGAGAATGCCAGTCACCAAACTCCTCCCGAGACTGTAAACACAGCCAGTATTTATACAAATCTCCACAGTCAGAGGTCATATGCGTCCCCCTAATATGAGGCTTGTACAAAAATAGTGTTTTAAGGCTTAAGAGGTGAGCGACATAATTTAAGCAAGGCTTCCTGCAACTAGAAACAATTCCAGGTTTCCAAAACATGATAGTAATTTAAATGCTCAATAGTTCAGCCTTGCACAGTGATATGTGGTAAGCAATGTGTGGGGACAGCAAATTTCCCAAAGCTAAAACGGCTAGTTTGCATTTCCCAGGGTCAACACAGGATGAAAAGTGATCTGCACAGATATGCTTGGTGTGTTGGGGAGGGGAGCACTAGCCCGGAGGTCATAGGGCCCAAGTTTAGATCTCTAAAAGTCTAACCGTGACTATTAGCATCAGTCCTATAGTTTCCTTAAAGATACTACTAATTTGCAGATCCCTTGGAGTGGGAAAACACTTTTTAACCCCTCTGCTTAAAACTATTTCTACCATTGGTCTAGATGTCAATCATTAAATTGCCCTATGGGACTTTAACCTACATATCAATGACATAAGGTGATAAGACGGCCCAGGAACTTGTTATCTCTTGTTTGGCTTTCAGCTTGATCAATTGGTGCCTGGGCCTACACATGTTGCTGTTTACAACATCAATCTTATTTTTACTTCACAGAAGTTACTTAATTTCTTCCACCGAGCTCACTTGGTCTGAACACAAAGCTGCTTTCTTTCATATTGTCTGTTCCAGTCACTTTTCCTTTCAGACTACCAGAAGTTTTACTTTCCGTTTGATAAAGCCACACTTTGTTTATTACTTATTTTACACAGTGTTGGGTATTGTTGACTTATTTGTCAAGTTACTTTTCTTAGTAAGGACTATGGCTAGCCGCAGGATTACCGCTCTGCAGGTTGTTGATATGATTTTTGAGACTTCCTCTGGGCATGATTATGAGACTGACTCTGCATCTGAGACAGACAAGTAAGTCAACGATTCTGGCAGTGAATTTGCTGTCTGAGAGGAATCATCTGATGATGAAGCCAATCTCAGTGTGGATAAAGTGTCGCTTTTAGAGGAGGACACTAGTACAGCAACAGTCATCTGGATTGTTGCTGGACTCTGGGTTTCCAAAAACATGGTGCAGCTGGTGTTGCCTGTCTTTAATGGTGTTGCAGGGTGTAGAGTGAATACTGAAAACGTTTTGCCTATAAATGTATTTCAGTTGTTTATGGACAATGTATTTTTGGATGAGATTGTTGACCAGACTAATTTGTATGCTGAACACTATTTGAGGGACAGCAATGGCAGACTTAAGCCTCACTCTAGACCCACCCTGTGTACTCCCACAATTCTGGATGAGTTAAAGGAGTTCTTGGGTTTCACTGTTTTGATGGGCTTGATAAGGAAGCTGTTGCTGTCTTCATATTGGCCTACCAGTCCCTTGATGGCAACGGCTATATTTTCTGCAACCATGAGTCGTGATCTGTATGTGCTTTTTCTTCGGATACTGCATTTTGTTGATAATCATTCAACGTTGCCACAAGATCACCCTGATTGTGACTGCCTTTTAAAGATTTGGCCCGTCCTTGATCACTTAGTAGATCGATTTTCAGAGATCTATGTTCCAGGGAGAGCTATAGCTGTGGATGAGTCTGTAGTCCTGTTCAAGGGCCACTTTGTTTTTAGGCAGTACATTCTAGCAAGAGGGCACGCTATGGAATTAAGATGTATATGCTGTCTGAGAGTAGTACTGGATATGTCTATAATTTCAGGGTGCACACTGGTAGGGATTCCAGTATTGACCCCCTGGTTGTCCATCCACTTTCGGAGTTAGTGAGAAAATTATGTGGGAACTTTGTAGAGGACTTTTAACAAAGGTCACCATTTATACATAGATAACTTCTACACTGGTCTGCAATTGTTCAGGGAATTGTTGAAAGTGGACACTGTTGCTTGTGGCACAATCCGCTCCAACCATAAAGGTTACCCAAAAGAGCTTGTTTGTATAAATAACTTGAGAAAGGCCAGTGCCTTGCGTAGCGATGAACTGCTGGCTGTGAAATTTTCGGACAGGAGAGATGTCTACATGCTGACTATCATCCATGATCAAAGTACTTCCCCTGTGACTGTTTGGGGTCAGGTTGCTGAAGTGCGCAAACCTGTGTTCATTTTAGACTACAATAAGCACATGGGAGGTGTTGATAGAGTAGATCAGAGGTTGGAACCTCACACTGCTGTTCGTAAGGCTTACGTTTGGTATAATGACATTTGTTCAGTTTCAGCAGTCTGTGGTAGACAGCCTTGTTGTAGTGGAACAGGCAAGAGTTCCTAGAGTTGCAGCAGTGGAGGATGTGGCTAGAATGAAAGATCGCCACATTCCTGATCACATTCCTCCCACAGACAAAAAAGACTTTCCTAGAAAGAAATAAAAAGTCTGTGCCCTGAGAAGTATGCAGAAGGAGAGCTCTATGTACTGCCCCAATTGTCCTTTTAATACTGTGCTGGGTGTGCCCACAAGTTTTAAATTGTACCACATGCAACGGAGCTTTTGGTTGCAACCAAAAGTGCAAAAGTAAATTGACTGGTCTGTTTTGTTTTATATTTTTTGTTCAGATTTCATGGTTGGCATTTGTGTGATGTATTTAATTAGAGCTGTTGTGTTTGTAGTTATAGTTTTGTATCTACTTCCAATTGGTTTGTGTTAAAAAAATGTGATGCCGGTGTGCGGGACTGGTGCCTGGCTGGCGGTGTACATGGACTTGCTCTTGGCTGGCAGTGTGTGTGGACTGGCATTTGGCTGGTGGTGTGCGTGCCCTGGAATTTGGTTGGCAGTGTGTGTGGACTAGTGTTTTGCTGGCGGTGTGCATGGACTGGCGCTTGGCTGGTGGTGTGTGAGCTGGTGCTTGGCTGGCAGTGTGGGTGAGCTGGCATTTGGCTGGCAGTGTGTGAGTAGTGGCTTGCTGCTGGTCACTACACACACTGCTAGCCGCCAGCCAGTGTGATAGCTGTGTCAGTCATGTGGGCGTATGAAAGTGATGGGCCCTTGAATGGCGCTGTCTGTTGATGTGAGTGCTGTAATGTGCTGGGCCTGCGGCTGGCAGTGTGAAAGGTCTTGTGTGTGTCACATATGAAAGGTGTGTGAAGGGCCTGTGAAGCGGTTGGTGCCTTGTCGTGGCTTTACAGCTCACGAGCTGTGAGTCATTGGTTCAGTTTTTTGACCTTTCAATTATTAACAGTGTATTTCATTTTTGTGAAATCTCTTGTTAATAAAATATACATTTCGAACCTTTCACTAACCCTCGTGCCAAATCCAATCAGTATGTGTGTGTACTTGAGGAATAGATGGTTGTGTAGTACTATGTCTTTGTCTGCCAAGGTGTACATTGTATCTAGGGAAAACCTACTAACTCTAGATATTTTCATAAATTAAACACCCAGAGGAGTGCAGGGTGGTGTGCCTCTCGTGGATCCCAACAAGTTTCCTTGCCCACAATGCCTTGCAAACCTCAAAATGTGACTGAAGTCACACATTTTCCTTGCTTTACTGTGCCATATACTTACAGAATCAAAAATAAACCAGAAATTACCTACCACCCAGTGTTCCCCAAGGTCTCACGATAAAAATGTGACCTCACTTATGTGGGTGGGCCAAGTGTCCGCAACACAAAAGAGGCCAAAATGTATTGTGGAGACATCAAAATTATCTATCACAAAACAACCTGGTTTTGCAAGGGGGTCACCTATGCTTCTGGTCCAGGGCTCTGCGCCCATCTAGGAAAACCTACAAAACCCAGACAGTACTGAAATCTAGACACTGCGGGGAGTCCAGGGAGGTGTGGCTTGCATGGATCCCCCAATGTTTTCTTACCCAGAATCCCCTGCAAACCTCAAATTTAGCTAAAAAAAACACATTTTCCTCGCATTGCTGTGTGAGCAACCTGTGGGATCTCCAAAAACCTGTGGGATCACGGGGCCGGCTCAAATTTCCTACCACCCAGCATTCCCCCAGGTCTCCAGAGAAAAATGCTACCTCACTTATGTGAATGGGCCAAGTTCGTGCCACAGGGAAGGGCCCAAAACGTATTGTGAAGGCACCAAAATTATTGATCACAAAACAACCTGGTTTTTCAAGGGAGGCACTTGAGTTTTTGATCCTAGACTCAGCAGCCATCTAGGGAAACCTATCAAACCTAGACATTTCTGAAAACTAGACACCCGGGGGAGTCCAGGGACGTGTGGCCTGCGTGGATCCCCCGTTTTCTTACCCAGAATTCCCTGTGAACCTGCAATTTAGCTAAACAATCACATTTTCCTCACATTTCTGTCTCAGATCACTGCACCGGCACAAATTTCCTACCACCCAGAGTTCCCCTTAGTATCCCTATAAAAATGATACCTCAGTTGTGTGGGTGTTCAAAGCAGAGTCAGCCTAAAAACGTATAAAAAGAAATTGCGCTTATCAACAAGCTGTGATACCCCTACAATCTGTACACTTTTATGGCCCTTCCCCGTCGCAGGCACTTGTCCCACCCACACAAGTGAGGTATCATTTTACTTGGGAGACCGAGTGGAATGCTGAGTGGTAGGAAAGTTGTGCAAGTATGGTGAACCCACACAGAAACGTGCGGAAAATGTGATTTTTTTTTAGCTAAATCTGGGGTGTGCAGCGGTTTCTGGGTAGGAAAACATTTGGGAGATCCAAGCAAGCCATACCTGCCTGGACTCCCCTGGGTATCTATTCTTCAGAAATGTCTGGGTTTCCCATGATGGCCGCCGAGCCCGGGACCAAAAATTATTTTGATGTCTCCACCATATGTTACGGGTCCTTCCCTGTCACGGGCACTTGGCCCACCCACACAAGTGAAGTTGCATTTTTATTGGGAGACTTGGGGAACCGCTGGGTGGTAGGACATTTGTGCCGGCATGGTGATCCCACAACTTTCCCACACAGAAATGTAAGGAAAATGTCATTTTCTTTAGCTAAATTTGAGGTTTGCAGGCGATACTCGGTAAGAAAACATTGAGGGATCCACGCAAGCAACACCTCCCTTGACTCCCCAGGGTGTCTAGTTTCCAGATATGTCTGGGATCAAAAATGCAGGTTAACCTCTTGCAAAACCAGGTAGTTTTGTGATAGATAATTTTGATGTCTCCACAATAGGTTTTGGGCCATTTCCTGTCGTGGGCACTAGACAAGTGAGGTACCATTTTTATCGAGAGACTTTGAGGAATGCCAGGTGGATGGAAGTTTGTGGCTCCTCACAGATTCCAGAACTTTCCATCACAGAAATGTGAGGAAAATGTTTTTAGTCAAAGTTTGAAGTTTGCATGGGATTCTGGGTAAAAATTCATGGTGAGAGCCATGCAAGTCAGCCCACCTTAGATACTCCTAGCTATTTAGTTTTCAAAAATGTGCAGGTTTGCTGGTTTTCCATAGATGCCGGCTGAGTTTGGGCCCAAAATCAACAGCTAAGCACATTGTAAAAAAGGGTCAGTTTTCAGTGGAAAGATGTGATGCGTCCATGTTGCGTTTTGGGCCGTCTCCTGTCACAGGCTGTAGGCCTACACACACAAGTGAGTCACACAAGTCACCCCATCCTGGATTCCCCTGGTTGTCTAGTTTTCTAAAGACATACAGGTTTGCTAGGTTTCCCCTAGTTGCCGGCTGAGCTTGGGCTCAAAATCCACAGCTAGGCACATTGGAAAAAATGGGTCCGTTTTCAGTGGAAAAATGTGATGTGTCCACATTGCGTTTTGGGCCATTTCCAGTCGCGGGCACTAGGCCTACCCACACAAGTGAGGAACCATTTTTATCAGGAGCATTGGGGGAATGATGGGTGGGTGGAAGTTTCTGGCTTCCCGCAGATTCCAGAACTTTCCATCACATAAATATGAGGAAAATATGTTTTTTTTAGACTCATTTGGAGCTTTGCAAGGGATTCTGTGTAAGAAAATGTGGAGAGAGCCACACAAGTCACCCATCCTGGATTCTCCTAGGTACCTAGGGCCACATGTATTTAAATATCATTTTGCAATTACCAAATAGCAATTTTTATGAAATTGCTATTTGGTAATCGCAAAATGCGATGTAACAAAACAGACAGGAAATAGCGATTCCCTAAATGCAATTTCTTAAAGATTGCAAATGCAATTAGGTAATCGCTATTTGTAATTGCGTCACCATTTGTTCCTATGGGCCTCAAGGCCCATAGGTGAGAATGGTCTTGCATTACCTAAATTGTGATTACCTAATTGTTAATCACAAATTAGGTAATGCAAAGTCAAGGGTGCACAGGGGCATAAGGCCCCCCTGAAGCGCCCCTAAAAAAAGGTGCACATGTAAGGCACACACATGCATGTGTGCACTACATTACACTTTGAAAAATGCAGTTTTGTGCATTTTTCAAAGTTTGCACTAAGGTTACCATCAACTTGAAGTTGATGGTAATAGCGTTTCCTAAATGCACAGTTCGCATTTAGGAAAGTCTTCTTACATGTGCATTAGGGATTCGCTATTTGCGATTCCCTATTTGCATTCACAATTTAAGTAATCGCTAAAAATTGTGATTGCCTAAATTGCGAATGCCAAAAGCCTTTCATACATATGGAAAGGCCATTTTGTATTCGCAAACAGCCGAATTTTGCAATTCGCACCGTTTGTGAACGCAAAATAGTTTCATACATCTAGCCCCTAGTTTTTAAAAGTGTATAGTTTTGCTAGGTTTCCCTAGATGCCGGCTGAGTTAGGATCCAAAATCCACAGCAAGGACCATTCCAAAAAAGGTTCCATTTTTAGTGGAAAAATATGTTGTGTCCAAGTTGCGTTTTGGGCCTTTTCCTGTTGCAGGCACTAGGCCTATACACACAAGTGAGGAACCATTTTTATCGGAAGACTTGGGGGAATGCTGGGTGGGTGGAAGTTTCTAGCTGCCCGCAGATTCTAGAAGTTTCGATCACATCAATGTGAGGAAAATGTGTATTTTTACGAATTTTGAACTTTGGAAGGGATTCTGTGTAAAAAAAACATAGAGAGAGCCATGTGAGTCAGGCCATCCAGGATTCCCCAAAATCCACAGCTAGACACAAATTGCAAAAAAAGGGTCAGTTTTCAGTGGAAAAATGTAATGTGTCCACATTGCGTTTTGGGACGTTTCCTGTAGCGGGGACTAGGTCTACCCACACAGTGAGGTACGATTTTTATCGGAAGACTTAGGGAATGCTGAGTGGGTGGAAGTTTTTTGCTCCCTGCATATTCCAGAACTTTCCATCACAGAAATGTGAGTAAAATGCACTTTTGTAGACAAATGTTGAGGTTTGCAAGGGATTCTGGGTAAAAAACATAGATTGAGCCACACAAGTCAGCCCAACCTGGATTTCTCTATGTGTCTTGTTTTAAAAAATGTGCAGGTTTGCTAGGTTTCCCGAGATGTCGGCTGAGCTAGGGCCCAAAATCCACAGCTAGGCACATTGCAAAAAAACGGGCCAGTTTTAGAGGAAAAAAATGTGATGTGTCCATGTTGCGTGTTGGGCCACTTCCTGTCAGGTGCACTAAGCCTACCCACACAAGTGAGGTACCATTTTTATTGGGAGACTTGAGGAAATGCTGGGTGGGTGGAAGTGTGTGGCTCCCCTCAGATTCCAGAACTTTCCATCACAGAAATGTGAGGAAAATGTGGTTTTTAGGCACGTTTTCAGGTTTGCAAGGGATTCTGGGTAAACAAACTTGGAGAAAACCAGGCAAGTCAGCCCATCCTGGATTTTCTGATGTGTCCGATTTTAGGAATGTACAAGTCTGCTTGATTTCCCTTGATGACAGCTGAGCTAGGGTCCAAAATGCACAGCTAGGCATATTGTGAAAAAGGTTCAGTTTTCAGTTAAAAAATGTGATGTGTTCACGTTGAGTTTTGGGCCATTTCCTGTCGCAGGCGCTAGGCCTACCCACACAAGTGAGGTAACATTTTTATTGGGAGACTTGAGGAAATGCTGGGTGGGTGGAAGTTTGTGGCTTCCCTCAGATTCCAGAACTTTTCATCACATAAATTTGAGGAAAATGTGTTTTTTAGACAAGTTTTCAGGTTTGCAAGGGATTCTGAGTCAAAACAACTTGGAGAAAACCACGCAAGTCAGCCAAGCCTGGATTTCCTGATGTGTCCAGTTTTAGAAATGTACAAGTCTGCTTGCTTTCCCTTGATGAGGGCTGAGCTAGGGCCCAAAATCCACAGCTATACATATTGTGATTAAAGGTTCAGTTTTCAGTTAAAAAATGTGATGTGTCCACGTTGCGTTTTTGGCTATTTCCTGTAGCGGGCGCTAGGCCTAACCACACAAGTGAGGTGCCATTTTTATTAAGAGACTTGGGGAAATGCTGGGTGGTAGGAAGTTTGTGGCTCTTCGCAGATTCCGGTACTTATCATCACAGAAATGTGATGAAAATGTGTTTTTTTAGACAAATGTTGAGGTTTGCAAGGGATACTGGGTAAGAAAACCTGTAGCGAGCCACACAAGTCACCCCATCCTGGATTCCCTTGGTTGTCTAGTTTTCCAAAGATATACACGTTTGCTAGGTTTCCCCTAGATGCCGGCTGAGCTAGGGCCCAAAATCCGCAGCTAGGCACATTGGAAAAAATGGGTCCGTTTTCAGTGGAAAAATGTGATGTGTCCACATTTCGTTTTGGGCTGTTTCCGTTCGTGGGCACTAGGCCTACCCACACAAGTGAGGAACCATTTTTATCAGGAGCCTTGGGGGGAATGATGGGTGGGTGGAAGTTTTTGGCTTCCCGCAGGTTCCAGAACTTTCCATCACATAAATATGAGGAAAATATGTTTTTTTAGACTCATTTGGAGCTTTGCAAGGGATTCTGCGTAAGAAAATGTGGAGAGAGCCACACAAGTCACCCATCCTGGATTCTCCTACGTACCTAGGGTCACATGTATTTAAATATCATTTTGCAATTACCAAATAGCAATTTTAAAGAAATCGCTATTTGGTAATCGCAAAATGCGATGTAACAAAACAGACAGGAAATAGCGATTCCCTAATTGTGATTTCTTAAAGATTGCAAATGCAATTAGGTAATCGCTATTTGTAATTGCGACTCCATTAGTTCCTATGGGCCTCAAGGCCCATAGGTGAGAATGGTCTTGCATTACCTAAATTGTGATTACCTAATTGTTAATCACAAATTAGGTAATGCAAAGGCAAGGGTGCCCAGGGGCCTAAGACCCCCCTTAAGTGCCCCTAAAAAAAAGGTGCACATGTAAGGCACAAACATGCATGTGTGCGCTACATTACACTTTGAAAAATGCAGTTTTGTGCATTTTTCAAAGTTTGCACATGGTTACCATCAACTTGAAGTTGATGGTAATAGCGTTTCCTAAATGCACAGTTCGCATTTAGGAAAGGCTTCTTACATGTGGATTAGGGATTCCCTATTTGCTATTCCCTATTTGCATTCAAAATTTAGGTAATCGCTAAAAATTGTGATTACCTAAATTGCGAATGCCAAAAACCTTTCATACATATGGAATGGCCATTTTGCATTCGCAAACAGCCGAATTTTGCAATTCGCACCGTTTGCAAACACAAAATAGTTTTATACATCTAGCCCCTAGTTTTTAAAAGTGTATAGTTTTGCTAGGTTTCCCTAGATGCCGGCTGAGCTATAAACCAAAATCCACAGCTAGGAACATTCCAAAAAAGGTTCCATTTTTAGTGGAAAAATGTGTTGTGTCCAAGTTGCGTTTTGGGCCGTTTCCTGTTGCGGGCACTAGACCTACCCACACAAGTGAGGAACCATTTTTATCAGAAGACTTGGGGGAATGCTGGGCGGGTGGAGGTTTCCAGCTCCCCGCAGATTCTCGAAGTTTCCATCACAGAAATGTGAGGAAAATGTGTATTTTTACAAATTTTGAGGTTTGGAAGGGATTCTGTGTAAGAAAACATAGAGAGAGCCATGTAAGTCAGGCCATCCAGGATTCCCCAAAATCCACAGCTAGACACATTGCAAAAAAAGGGTCAGTTTTTAGTGGAAAAATTTAATGTGTCCACGTTGCGTTTTGGGACGTTTCCTGTAGCAGGGACTAGGTCGACCGACACAGTGAGGTACGATTTTTATCGGAAGACTTAGGGAATGCTGGATGGGTGGATGTTTGTTGCCCCATGCATATTCCAGAACTTTCCATCACAGAAATGTGAGTAAAATGCGCTTTTTTAGACAAATGTTGAGGTTTGCAAGGGATTCTGGGTAAAAAACATAGAGGTAGCCACACAATCAGCCCAACCTGGATTTCTCTATGTGTCTTGTTTTAAAAAATGTACAGGTTTGCTAGGTTTCCCTAGATGCCGGCTGAGCTAAGGCCCGAAATCCACAGCTAGGCACATTGCAAAAAAACAGGTCCGTTTTCAGAGGAAAAAATGTGATGTGTCCATGTTGCGTTTTGGGCCACTTCCTGTCAGGGGCACTGAGCCTACCCACACAAGTGAGGTACCATTTTTATTGGGAGACTTGAGGAAATGCTGGGTGGGTGGAAGTGTGTGGCTCCCCTCAGATTCCAAAACTTTCCATCACAGAAATGTGAGGAAAATGTGGTTTTTAGACAAGTTTTCAGGTTTGCTAGGGATTCTGGGTAAAAAAACTTGGAGAAAACCAGGCAAGTCAGCCCATCCTGGATTTTCTGATGTGTCCGGTTTTAGGAATGTACAAGTCTGCTTGATTTCCCTTGATGACAGCTGAGCTAGGGCACAAAATGCACAGCTAGGCATATTGTGAAAAAAGGTTCAGTTTTCAGTTAAAAAATGTGATGTGTCCACGTTGCGTTTTGGGCCATTTCCTGTTGCGGGCGCTAGGCCTACCCACACTAGTGAGGTAACATTTTTATCAAGAGGCTTAGGGGAATGCTGGATGGATGGAGGTTTGTGGCTCCTCACAAATTCCAGAACTTTCCATCACAGAAATGTCAGGAAAATGTTTTTTTTAGTCAAAGTTTGAGGTTTGAAAGAGATTCTGGGTAAGAAAATGTGGTGAGTGTCACGCAAGTCAGTCACCCTCGATTCCCCTGGGTGTCTAGTTTTCAAAAATGTACATACTTGCTTGGTTTCCTTAGGTGCTGGCTGAGCTATGGCCCAAAATCCACAGCTGGGCACATTGCAAAAAAAGGGTCAGTTTTCAGTGGAAAAATGTGATGTGTCCGTGTTGCGTTTTGGGCCGTTTCCTGTCACGGGCACTAGGCCTACCCACACCATGAGGTACCATACTTATCAGGAGACTTATGGGAATACAGAATAGTAGAACGAGTGTTATTACCAATTGTCTTTCTCTGCATTTAAGCCTTCCAAATGTAAGACAGTGTGTAAAGAAGAAGTCATTTTGAAAAATGCCCTCCTTATCAAATGATAGTATGGGTACCCACAAATTCAAAGATGTGCAAATAACCACTGCTTCTAAAGTACATATCTTGTTCCCATTTCGGAAATACATAGGTTTCCTTGATACCTATTATTCACTCTTTATAATTTATCAAATGAATTGCTCTACCCCCAGTACATAATGAAAAACTTGCAACAAGGTGCAGTTCAGTTATTGGCTCTGTGTACCTTGGGTTCTTGGTGAACCTACAAGCCCTATATATCCCCATAACCAGAAGGGTCCATCAGACGTAACAATATATTGCTTTCAAAAGTCTGTCATAGTTAGAAGAAGTTACAGGTGAAAACGTAGGCTAAAATGGCTGGTTTATTTTCAAGTCAATTTAAATTTTGTTTTATTTTAACTGTCATTTTCTATAGGAAAACCTTGAAGGATCTACACAAGTGACCCCTTGCAGATTTCAATATGTTGTCTACGTTTCAGAAATGTATAGCATTCTGGGATCCACCATTGCTTTCACACCCATTTATACCACTAATTGGAAGGAGGTTGAAAGCACAAAAAATAGGCTATGTCCCAGTAAAATGCCAAAACTGCATAGAAAAATTTGGGTTTCTGAAAAAAGTCTGCCTATTCCTAAAAGCTTTGTATGTGGTGATTTTAGCACTACAAACCCTTTGTTGATACCATTTGCAGGGGAAAGAAATAGATGCTTTGTTCCGCAGCACTTTTTTCCCCCCCCAAAAAATTATCTGTATTTTGGCTTATTTCTCGGTCCCCTTCAGAGGTACCTTTAGAATCCCCAGGATGTTGGGAAAAAAAGACGCAAATTTGCCGTGGATACCTTATGTGGACAAAAAGTTATGTGGTTCTAAGTGCGAACTACCCAAAATAGCCAAAAAATGGCTTAGCACAGGTGGGGGAAAAGGCCTAGCAGCGAAGGGGTTGGTGCTTTCCAAACGGGGAAATGAGATCTGATACCGATTGAGTGACTTGGCAGTGAGTTCCACAGTCTCACTATCGCGACTGAAAAGGCTCTACCTCCCCCATTTCTTCTTCTGAAATCAGGGCACTGTCACCATATTAAGGTGAGCTGAGCAAAGATTTCAACCAGGGATATAGCTATGAAACATAGCCCTAAGCCCTGCCGGGCAGATCTGATAGAGGGCCTTGTGCACCAAACAGATGGCCTTGAACATAATACGTTTTCATATAGGGAGCCAGTGAAGGTTATGTAGTCCCTTAGTCACTGACTGCCCTTTAGGAATGTCCAAGGTGAGCCTGGCCAGTGCGTTCTGCATTAGCTGTAGTTTACCTTGAGTGCTCTTGTTGGTCTCCAAGTATATGGTATTACAGTAGTCGATTCTAGACACGACTAGTGCCAAAGCCACTTGTTTCCGTGCTGCAAGGGGAATGAATAGAAAACATTTTCCTAACATTCTGATCAGCTGGAAACACACTGATACCACCTGATTGGCCTGGAGGTCTAGGGAGAGATGACATTCCAGCAGGACCTATGGTATGCAGTTCCTAGTGAACACTATAGGTTGACGTATGATTAGTGTAATGAGTTACACACTAAGGGCAGGAGAACATTACCTCCTTTTGGAAAAGGGACCCTCACACCCCCCCCATCAGTGGGGTGTCTTGCTTCATCATCGGGTCTGCTCCTTATCGGGTCGGCGCTGCAATACCCGATCGGCGCCCTTAACGGGGCCTTTTGGCGGAGATCTTTATTTCCTTTTTGCCGTAAGGTGCCGTGCGTGTGAGGGCCCTAGTGAGTGTAGATGTAGTGAGTGTAGAAGTGAGGTTAAAACAAAAGGGGGTGGTCCACCCAAAACAACTTTAATGGGCATCCGGAAGTACCCGCCCCCTGCATCGGCCGCCCGGTGAGTATACAGGGAAGCACTGTCGGCTTCCAGTGTACCAGCGGCACCGGCAGAGCTGGGGTAGGTCTGCTGACTGTATGCGCGGATGTCCAAGACACTGTACTATTCAGTGTTCGAGCTCGCCGGCCACCGATGTAACATCTCTTTGACCCAGACTGGGTTGATGTCATAGATCTGCAGGTACCACTTTTTAGGGTGCTGTAAGGGTGGTCACTTTATTAGTTAATTGTGTACCCCTACCAAAAAGTGTGGATAGATCTTGATTTGGTCCTGAAGAATTGCCTTCTAATTGAAGTATCAGCAAGAAACATGTTGACCCAAATGCGCACAGCCCTGTGACCTTATAACAGGGGTGCGCTACTTTCACGTTTTTAATGAGGAGAGTGGCCACGATCATTAAAGTTGTTTGGGTGGACCACCCCTTTTGTTTTAACCTCACTTCTACACTCACTACATCTACACTCACTAGGGCCCTCACACGCACGGCACCTTACGGCAAAAAGGAAATAAAGATCTCCGCCAAAAGGCCCCGTTAAGGGCGCCGATCGGGTATTGCAGCGCCGACCCGATAAGGAGCAGACCCGATGATGAAGCAAGACACCCCACTGATGGGGGTGTGTGAGGGTCCCTTTTCCAAAAGGAGGTAATGTTCTCCTGCCCTTAGTGTGTAACTCATTACACTAATCATACGTCAACCTATAGTGTTCACTAGGAACTGCATACCATTCTGCTTTATATCTCTTTGGGGCATGTATGCTGGACCTGGATAAATATAGCCCATAGTCCTCAATTTGTTAATAAATTCCAGCAGGACCCCCAGATTATTAGTCTTCTCAGTAGGCAACGATATAGTACCTAGTGTAGAATCAGTTTAAAGGCGCTCCATGTTTGGTGGCTAGTTGAATGATCTCCAACTCTCCCTTGTTTTAAGATCTTTGTATTAAACCTATTTTGTATTTCCCAAAGGTAATTTTCCCTTGTGATGATATGGCTATTATGAGATATACCAAATAAAAGGCAAATATAGGCATCACGCAGGGTGTGTGATCGTCAGAATTATTCAACAGGTGGTAACAGTATACAGCAACACACCACATTCAGCACATATGCATGACATTTCAATGAGTAAGCAGGTGAATAAAAAAAACAAGATTCAGCATATCATTTTACAAGCTCGGCAAAACATTCATAAGAGATTAACATTTACCATCACTTATGGCTAATTTGCATATCAGGACAGAAGATAACAGCAACAACCTAGGGTAACTAACGTAGGCTAAGAAAGTAAACTATTGGTGAAGTGGAAGGAGAGGGACAATCCAGGTGTATTGGCACTCATATGTAACTTAGCATGGTTACTTAAAGGGGACAGCTAAGAGCTAGACTAGGCAGGAAGATGATTGTGAGATCAACAGTTAAGGGATAGACCAGATGGATTAACAACTCCCATGCTGTCCTTAAAACTAGAAAGTGATTGGTCAGAGGGGAAGAATAATTGAGTCAAGGGAGCAAATGAGTGTTCATTGAGATATGGTACAAGAGCAAATAAATATGTAGTGGAGGTTGCTTCAACACGGAGGCACTAAGGTGGGAGAGTATCATCCTTGGGTATAGCCTGGAAACTACTGAGCTGAGTATCCCAATCTTGGGAGAGAAGATGTTTCAGAAGGCCTCTGACCTCCCCTCCATGGAGAATCTTGCTTTCTGGCTCAGTATCATCTTTGATTGTAACCTGGAAAATACTTACTACTATGACTGATTGGCACCAGCGGGAAACATGAGACAGTGCATTTGCTTTCCAGCGCTGCGCAGTGGCACGTTTAGCAAAGTTTAGTGCAAGATCCTGGAAACGAGCTGCAACTGTGACCAGTGGTGCTATAACAATGTTCAGAGTAGGGGTACTGCCATCATTGATGCATATTGAAGTCATAGGGATTGTGAGAAATCAAAGCACCCTGCAACGAACAAGTATAGCAAATGAGTCACGTTCATTCAGCAGGAGAGGTTTTGGTGTGGTATGTAGCCGGTGGTGCATTTTGGAGCACACTGTCGCAAATATACTTCTAAGGCATGGTGCGGAGTGCACCATCATTTACAGACAGCACATTTTCATTTAAATGGCCACACAATTCACACTGACATGCAGTTTTACCCATAAAGCTATTGGTACTGCGTAAATTTTAACCCCACCTTTACATGTCATAATTACATAACCTAAACGTGCACTTAGCACACATTTTCTGTGTGGCCTAATGACATTAATATGACATGTTGCACTTGACATCATTATTAAAGTGCATTCACTGCAGAATAAATACATAACTCTGTGTGACTTAAACAAATTAAATGAGATAATCCTTGGAGACTTGATAAATATGCTGTCCTCACATATTTAGGATGTGATTACTCTAGAAACAATAATGGATTTATGTAATGTGTGCACAAATGTTTCACATATATATCATATAAAATGTAGTTCTTAGCCGTTCTTACACATGAATATTAAAGATTTACTGTATACCACATACAATATGAATCTAATGTACTGACAAGTTATATTCATCTGTGTTTAAACATGCACACGCATATGAAATGTGCACCATTGATGTAATATTTTAAACTTGCCCTTACTAGACCTCTTTTCCATTTTGCATAAAATGCTGTTTTCCATTTCTGCTTAAATGACTTTTCCCTTGCAGGTGTATTCACACGCATTGTTCGTTTGAGAATAGATACAACTCTGTATTAGCAATAGAGAGAGAGCCTGAGAAGAAGACCTTGACGAAAGAACATGGAGAGCCAGAGCGTTAACAGAGGAGTCCTATTCAGCAATGTTACAACATGGTTGGTTGAGCAAGGACAATGTCTTTTCCATGTTCAGTGTGGGATATTTCGCAGATGTTACAGCTCAACGTGAGAGTGAAAAAGGACAATGGAACCCCTGATGATGCAAACAGAGGGGTGGTACCTAAGTGATTTCAGTGTGAATAACTGGAGTCTACGCTGTCTGATGCTAGAGCCACTTTTCCTTGAACTTTGAGAGGTTTAGACCTCTATGCTTATTCTCTTTGATTCTTGCTGAGTGTGGCTTAGGCTAATACTCAGAATTCCCCTGAACCAAGAAGACTCCTGAATGAGCTTCTGCAATGCTGACACCTTCCATTACTTCTCGCACTTTCCGTAATTGCCCACAGTTTTCTATTTTTTGGGGATTTCCCTGTATATAGAGGTTCCTTAGACTAATGAACCATCCTCTCAGTTTGGACTTTAACTTAGATGAATCTAGATTTACTGATGTATGGAAGAGAAGACCGGAAACTCTTCTCTGAGCACCAGATCATAATGCTAATCTTTTGTGTTGCTCTAACTGAACTTCTTGTTTGGTTAATACTGGTATGCCTAAACTTCTTTAGGAGGTTTGCTTTCCCAGTTGTTATTCTGTATCTCTACAGCATGGTGCTTAGATTCCTATACCTTAACTCAGTCGTAAAGAAAGGTCTATTGGAGGCTGAATGGTAAAAGGGTTACCCAAACACTGCATCAACTATACAGCACACAAATAATAATGTGTGGAAATTCGATTTCAATAAATATTTACCATTTGTACATCAACAGGAAAAGTGTTTTGATTTATTTTTGATCCAATTAAAATCCTTGTTTCCATCACACTTCAGAATTACAAAATTGTCTCTCATTTGTGCTTTACTAACTGCTGATATATTTTGAAATATTTGTACAGTTCATTTATGGGTATTTCAATGCTATTGTGTGTTAGAAAAAAACTCACATCTGTCAGCTGTTCCTTTCACACTCCCTGTACCCCAACATTGTGAGATAGTTCACTTTACAAAATCCATTAACTTTGCAGTCCGATGAAGAAAAGTAAAACTCCTTGTTAAAATAATAAGCAGATGATTGTCAGAAAACATAGCATGGCATTTGAAAATAAGGCTTTTATCTTTGCAGGCGGGAAATATGCTCTGTGCAAGACATACAATTGAATAAGTTTTAATCTAGCATTCTTAGAAATTAAGGCTGGAGATGTCAAGATTATTTAGCAGCCTTTGTCATTGAATGTTTTTAGAGTTCTGTTTCTCACTTACGGAGTCGGCTTACTAGTTTGTTGTGTGTATTCACCAAGTGATTTGGTGAACCACTGGACAAGGTGGCGGCCTGTGTTCATGGTGTGTAAAGTTTGCATGGCCGTATGTGTGAGGTGCTCTACTGACTTGATGGGCCAATGGGAATGAAGTATGCAAGATAAAGTATTGTATGTTAGGATTTGACCAGTATGAATGTGGCATTGGCTTATATGTTCTTCGAAAGACAAGAGATGGCAATTTTGTAAAAGGCCACACAAAATTTCCAGACCCACTCTATGACAGCATTGTAGATCTACTGCACTGAGAGTTCTCCCGAGACCTGGCAACCCCAAAAGTGTTATAGTTGGTGCATATGGGGGAATCTGGGCAGTGATCCGTAATTATAAGCCACTCAAACCAATTGAGATTGGGGTAGTGTTAGAAATGGGGGTCTCTAGTTGGCAGAGGTAGGTACCTTTGTCCAAATAGGGACCCTTGCTTCTAGTCAGGGTAAGGGGGATACACACTTTAGATAACCCCTGCTCACCTCCTTGGTAGCTTGGCACGAGCAGACAGGCTTATCCCAAAGGCAATGTGTAAAGTATTTGTACCAACACTCACAGTAACACAGTGATAACACCACAAATAGACCTCACACCAGTTTAGAAAAATAAAGTATCTTTATCTAAGCTTAACAAGACCAAAACGACAAAAATCCAACATACAAGTATTAAGAAAAATGACTTTCAAAAGGTTTTAGCAACTGAGTCCATAGAAAACTATGGATGCGTGATTTCTTGCAAAGTACCTGTTGTTGCGAAAAAATTCACCAAGCCAAACAGCTGCAGCGATGGGAAGCGTCGAAAACAAAGAGATACGTTGATTCCTGAGACCTTCGTGGATGAGATGCGACAGTTTTGCTAGACACAGGGGAGCGGTGCGTCGGGTCCGGCCTGTAGGGGGAAGCGATGCGTCGATTCTGAGACGACTCCGATCCACGGGTGATGCGTCGGGGAAAACTTGCCACACAAGGACGATGCGTGGAAATCCGGGATGCGTCGGCAAATGATGCGGCGGCGTTGAGCGGTGCTGCGTCAGTTTCTTCAGCCGTCATCCCTCGATGCGTCGATTCTTGCAGTGGCGACAAGCGTTGCTTCGGTTTCATCAGTGGTGCGGCGCTGCGGGGAAATTCTTCTCGCACCACGGCATTGCGTCAGAAAAACTGTCGCAAGAAGAGCGATGCATCGATTTTCATTGTTGTTGCGTTGCTTTGCAGCTCCCAGTAGCAGAAACAACCTCCAGAGGCCACACACAGTCACAGGCACTCCTGGCAGGTCAGAACTCCCAGCAAGGAAGTTCAGGGGAGCTGGGGGTGAAGTCTTTGTGTTCCTGAGACTTCAAAACAGGAGGCAAGCTCTACTGAAGACCTTGGAGACTTTCCTGAAGCAGGATACACAGCACACAGCAAAGTCCTTCTCCTTTCCTTGGCAGAAACAGCAACTGCAGGCCAACCCCAGACACACAGCAAGGGCAGTACTTCTCCTCAGTTTCTCCAGCTCTTCTCCTGGGCAAAGGTTCCTCTTGATTCCAGAAGTAGTCTAAAAGTCTGGGGTTTTGGGTCTGATACTTATACCCCAAAATGTCTTTGTTCTCTTTGTGCAAGGGGCTCTGAGTCCAGTTCAAACCAGTTCTGGGGGACACTCTGCAAGTGCACAACAACATCCATTGTCAGTGTGAGCCTTGGCTCCAGACATACCACAGGGGGGCAGAGCCAGCATTGTGGAAGGCAGGCACAGCCCTATTCAGGTGCAGGTGCTACTCCTCCCACCACTCCAAATGCAGTCAGGCCTATTCAGCCTAGTGCTGACTCATCCAGACTACTGGAGCCACTGCACCTCCCCAGCCCCTGTCACTCCAAAGCCAGGCAGTCAATCCACAAACAGGCAGAGGCACACAGGATGGTTGAACAAGAAAATAGCCTACTTTCTAAAAGTGGCATTTTCAAACACACAATTTAAAAACCATCTTTAGTAAAAGATGTGTTATTAAATTCTGAGTTCAGAGAGCCTATACTTTATTTTTCTATCTCATACCTATGGGAAGATATGCAAGTAAAATGTTACAAAGCATTCCCCATTCTGTCCTATGGGGCAAGATAGCCTTTCAATAGTGAAAAACGAAATTGGCAGTATTTCACTATCAGGACATGCCACACACACTAGGGCATGTCCTACCTTTCACATACACTGCACCCTGCCCACAGGGGTACCTTGGGCCTACCTTAGGGGTGACTAACATGTAAGAAAAGGGAAGGTTAGGGCCTGGCAAGAGGGTGCACTTGCCAAGTCGACATGGCAGTTAGCAAACTGCGCACAGGCACTGCAGTGGCAGGCCTGAGACATCTTTTCAGGGCTACTCATGTGGGTGGCACAATCAGTGCTGCAGGCCCACTAGTAGTATTTGATTTACCAGCCCCAGCACACCAAGTGCACTTTACTAGGGACTGACCAGTAAATCAAAATATGCCAATCAGGGAGAACCAATCATAATAACAATTTACACAGAGAGCATATGCACTTTAGCACTGATTAGCAGGGGTAAAGTGCCCAGAGTCCTAAAACCAACAAACACAGGTCAGGAAAAAATAGGAGGAAGAAGCAAAAAGTTTGGGGATAACCTTGCAAAAAGGGCCAAGTCCAACACAACCCCCTTCCAGCCTAAAGCCAGGGTAGACCAATCCATACTTCGATGGGCTTCCCTGCTTGGGGCAATAGAACATGGAACCTGGCCCGCAACAGCAGGGGTCTATTCCCGTTCTACGCCTTCTTGAACCCAGTTGGATCCCTCTATCCATACTCTCAGGGCCCACTAAGCTGACCCATGGGGAACCCTTCTCCTCACCTGTGGACCCCATATGTGCAGCGCCTAAACTTACTTTGCTCACAGATGTGTCCCAACAGGCAGACAGTACCCACATAGCCAACACAGTGGTGTAGCCTAGTCCACCCCCAGGGTGTGACTCCTGTCCCCCTCCCAGGGGCAACTCTGTCCACCAGAACAGCAAGACACAGTGGCCACTGACAGCTGTCAGTGATGAGAGCCAGGCCTCATGCCTTTCAGGCCTCTCTAACCTCTGTGGCGTCAGAGAGTGGGGGGCAGTAGCCCCAGGTGCCTGGCACCCTTGGTCCACTCTCCCTCCTGCCAAGTCAGGTATGGCATCCTGACACTGGCCCACTAGCCCAGGGTCTGTACCCTGTGGCTGGACAGGAGACGGGGGTGGGCTCTCCCTCACCCTATTCTCTTCCCCGGGGCACTGCATCCCCCCACCGGGAGTAGTCCTCCTCGATCCCAGAATTGTCAGGGCACCTGTGGCAGGTGTTCTGCACAATTCTCCCACCAGTTCAGGGGTGCTATCCTGCAACTGGTACACCAGCCCAGGGTCTGTACCCTGTGGCTGGACATAGGACTGGGGTGGGCTCTCCCATACCCGGTCCTCCTCCCTGAGGCTCTGCCCCCTCCCACCTGGAGCAGTACCCCCAGAAGCCAAACTGGTAGGGGCACTTTTAGCAGTTGCCTCTTCCTCCAGGTCAGGGGGGACAGCCTTAACCTGGTCCTCCAACCCAGGGTCTGTACCTTTAGGCTGGACCTGTGCCAGGCAACCCAGGACTTCCGGGGGAGTACACCGACCCCCCCCAAGTGAAACACACTCCTCATGAGTTGTGCGAGAGTCCGCCTGGCGCAGGTCTCCAGCCTCCTGTCCATCTGACAGAGCATGAAGACCCCCCAGGCAAGAAGTGGCGTCACCAGGGTCAGTCCTGGGGTGCTCTGACCTCAGAGCTGGCAACCCCTGACCCACTGGTCCTTCCACTGGGGACTTCATCGCCCCTCACCCTTTTCTCTGGACTCATGCACCCTCCCCACTGCCAGACACCAGAACTGGTGGGATGCTTGTTACAGCAGTCCCCCCCCAGTTCACCTGACACTTTGGGATCTCCCTCAGGGGATGGCCTCTTGGCACAGACTAGGCCCCTCCTGGTGTTCACTCATGGAACCAACCAGGTCCGGGGACTGGGTTTCAGGCACCTTGGGACACAGCCCACTCCCACTCCTTCTCCTCTGAGACAGGACATGGGACCCTACACCCCTCCCACTACTCCAGGACCTATCTGGGCTGCCACAAACCTCCCCTACTTCACTTGGTTGGGGAAAACCCGAGCCACCACCTTCAGGATCACTCCCAAAAGCTTCTTCAGACCATCTGGAATCCACCAAAAGGTCTACCTCCAGTGCAAACTCCCTGGGGTCAGAGAACTCACACTCCACCGGCTGTTAGCATAGCTCTGGAAAACAGGAACTTAAAATATGCTCTCCAACAATTGAATCACACAGCCCCACACAAGTGTTGACCAAGCTACTCTTTGCCTCACCATCCAGTGCCTCACACAAGTACCTCACATCACCCTCCTGAGACTGGCAAAACAGTGTCTGACTGTTTCTGTCACTCAACCCACACTCTTCTGGGCGGTCTCCATCCTCACATACCAAGGCTTCTACCATGGGGGAACCCTTCTCCCTGCACCTCTCATCTAGAGTCAGTAGAGTGTCCCTCCCACCACTAGGAATATGAACCCCTGTGCCAGTTCCCCAATCCACCTCAGGGACACTGCACACCACTGGAGCTACCTCATAACCTTGAACCCCTTGGTGTATATCAACCCCCTCCTTCAAGTCAGGCGCCACATCTCTGCGTGTGTGTACTATTCTCTCAGCACTAGACACTACATTTTTGCTGCCACCATCTGAGCTGGACTCCACCTCCAACCCAGCCAAGCTTACTTCATGAGCTAAACACTTTTCCTTTTTCTTGGCTAAGACACTCATGGCCTCAAGCCTCTCGAGCTCCATATCAAACTCTCTCATTCTCAGTTCATGTGCCAAAAGCAACTTCCTTTCTTCCAAGGCACGAGCGTTCTTGCTCTCCTCTGCCTTTAGTCTCATGACCCCCAATTCATGATCCCTGGCCCTTTGCCTTTCCTCCAAATCCTCTGGAGAAAAATTCCAGGAAGAATGATTGCTGTCAGCCCTAGAGGCTGCTCTCCCAACAGGCCAATCCTGGGATCTGAAACGGCCTTCTGGCACACCCCCATCCACATCTGCATCATCTGTCTCCCCAGCTTCTCTGGCCTCCAACCAGGCCCCTAAGGCCTTCTGTAGCTCCTCTTTCCTAGAGTTGCTCCTCATGGGACATCCAAAGCTCCTGCAGAAATGCTTGAGTTGCTCTACTTTGTAACTACTTAACATTTCAATGTCAAACTCCAATTCTGCAGCCTCACTTGCTGGTTTACTACTCAGAGACATGGTGCGTGGATACTCTTGGGTCAGATCAAAAATAGAACAAAAATAAAACAGTATGTGGTTGCGTAGTGGTCTGCGCTAAACTAGTGATGTACACCAATCACTGTGGGTCAAGTACAAATACAAGTTTAAATCCTCACCGCTGACCACCAATGTTAGAAATGGGGGTCTCTAGTTGGCAGAGGTAGGTACCTTTGTCCAAATAGGGGCCCTTGCTTCTAGTCAGGGTAAGGGGGATACACACTTTAGATAACCCCTGCTCACCCCCTTGGTAGCTTGGCATGAGCAGACAGGCTTATCTCAAAGGCAATGTGTAAAGTATTTGTACCAACACTCACAGTAACACAGTGATAACACCACAAATGGACACCACACCAGTTTAGAAAAATAAAGTATCTTTATCTAAGCTTAACAAGACCAAAACGACAAAAATCCAACATACAAGTATTAAGAAAAATGACTTTCAAAAGGTTTTAGCAACTGAGTCCATAGAAAACTATGGATGCGTGATTTCTTGCAAAGTACCTGTTGTTGCGACAAAATTCACCAACCCAAACAGCCGCAGCGATGGGAAGCATCGAAAACAAAGAGATGGTCGATTCCTGAGACCTTGAGGATGCGATGCGACAGTTCCGCTGGACACAGGGGAGCGGTGTGTCAGGTCCGGCCTGTAGGGGGAAGCGATGTGTCGATTCTGACACGACTCCGATCCGCGGGTGATGCGTCGGGAAAAACTTGCCACACAGGGACGATGCGTGGAAATCCGGGATGCGTCGGCAAATGATGCGGCGGCGTTGAGCGGTGCTGCGTCGGTTTCTTCAGCCGTGATACCTCGATGCGTCGATTCTTGCAGCGGCGACAAGCGCTGCTTCGGTTTCAGCAGCGGCGCGGCGGTGCGGGGAGATTCTTCTCGCACCACAGCGTTGCGTCAGAAAAACTGTCGCAAGAAGAGCGATGCGTAGATTTTCGTTGTTGTTGCGTTGCTTTCCAGCTCCCAGTAGCAGAAACAACCTCCAGAGGCCACACACAGTCACAGGCCCTCCTGGCAGGTCAGAACTCCCAGCAAGGAAGTTCAGGGGAGCTGGGAGTGAAGTCTTTGTGTTCCTGAGACTTCAAAACAGGAGGCAAGCTCTACTCAAGCCCTTGGATACTTTCCTCAAGCAGGGGACACAGCACACGGCAAAGTCCTTCTCCTTTCCTTGGCAGAAACAGCAACTGCAGGCCAACCCCAGACACATAGCAAGGGCAGTACTTCTCCTCAGTTTCTCCAGCTCTTCTCCTGGGCAAAGGTTCCTCTTGATTCCAGAAGTAGTCTAAAAGTCTGGGGTTTTGGGTCTGATACTTATACCCCAAAATGTCTTTGTTCTCTTTGTGAAAGGGGCTCTGAGCCCAGTTCAAACAAGTTCTGGGGGGCACTCTGCAAGTGCACAACAACATTCATTGTCAGTGTGAGCCTTGGCTCCAGACACACCACAGGGGGGCAGAGCCAGCATTGTGGAAGGCAGGCACAGCCCTATTCAGGTACAGGTGCTACTCCTCCCACCACTCCAAATGCAGGTCAGGCCTATTCAGCCTAGTGCTGACTCATCCAGACTACTGGAGCCACTGCACTCCCTAGCCCCTGTCACTCCAAAGCCAGACAGTCAATCCACAAACAGGCAGAGGCACACAGGATGGTTGAACAAGAAAATAGCCTACTTTCTAAAAGTGGCATTTTCAAACACAATTTAAAAACCATCTTTAGTTAAAGATGTGTTATTAAATTCTGAGTTCAGAGAGCCTAAACTTTATTTTTCGATCTTATCCCTATGGGAAGATATGCTTGTAAAATGTTACAAAACATTCCCCATTCTGTCCTATGGGGCAAGATAGCCTTTCAATAGTGAAAAACGAAATTGGCAGTATTTCACTATCAGGACATGCCACACACACTAGGGCATGTCCTACCTTTCACATACACTGCACCCTGCCCACATGGGTACCTTGGGCCTACCTTAGGGGTGACTAACATCTAAGAAAAGGGAAGGTTAGGGCCTGGCAAGAGGGTGCACTTGCCAAGTCGACATGGCAGTTAGCAAACTGCGCACAGGCACTGCAGTGGCAGGCCTGAGACATCTTTTCAGGGCTACTCATGTGGGTGGCACAATCAGTGCTGCAGGCGTAGTATTTGATTTACCAGCCCCAGCACACCAAGTGCACTTTACTAGGGACTGACCAGTAAATCAAAATATGCCAATCAGGGAGAACCAATCATAATAACAATTTACACAGAGAGCATATGCACTTTAGCACTGATTAGCAGGGGTAAAGTGCCCGGAGTCCTAAAACCAACAAACACAGGTCAGGAAAAAATAGGAGGAAGAAGCAAAAAGTTTGGGGATAACCCTGCAAAAAGGGCCAAGTCCAACAGGTAGGGATTGCACAAGCTGAAGGGCAGAAAAGAACATAGCATTGCGTCCATTCTCCAGGACAGTGTAAGTGTCCTCCAGCTGAGCTCCTGACACCCAGTGACAAACCCACTGCAATTGTGGGACATGATAGTGATCGAAATGTGATGGTCCCATCCCAACTCTGTCAGTGGGGAGCCACAACTTTACCAGTGATAATCTACGGCAGCCATTACATCATATTGAGTCACCAAGCAGGGCATCTAAAGAACGATAACATGTTACAGGCAGATATATTGGGAGATTGGCAAAAACATACAATAGGCTGGGAACACAATCATTTTGGAAAGGGCTATTCTGCCCATAACTGTCAGGAGGGGAGTACTCAAGAATGACACCTGACTGCGAAGAGCCGATGCCACTTTTATGATGTTGTCATCAAGTAGATCATGCTATTTCTGATAGATACAGATTCCTAAGTACCCGAATGTTCTATGATGCCATTGCAGGGGGAGTTCTGCGGGGCGGGGGAGGGGCTGGGTGTGGGGGTAGTGGCGTCGGACAGGAGTAAACTAAGTAAATAAATAAATAAAACTATTTACCTTGCGCTCCTTGCATCGCCAACTCGGCGATTTATTTATTTACTTACCTTACTCCTGCCCGTCGTATGTCCGACTCCACTACCCCCCACCTAGCCCCTCCCCCGCCCCGCCCCACTGCCCCGCAACACTCCCTCTGCGAGCCGCCACTGCCACCATCTACATCTTATCCGATCTATCAAACAGTAGGATTAAAGGGAAACAAACAGAACTTCTACCAGTTGACTTTTAACTCCAACACTCTGCCGAAAGCGTGTAATGTACACGCAACGTCAGTCTGGTCCAAGGTCACGCCTCGTAGATAAAGCAGTATGTTGTCAGTATAGAGAGAGACAGCATGTACCCTGTCCTCAAAGGGGGATGCCCAAAAAGCTTCCTCCATTGCGTAATTGAATTGCTAAAGGCTCTACTACAAGGCCAAAAAGGAGAGTGGACAGCCTTGTCTTGAACCACACAGAATAGCAATAAGGTCTGAGATGTGGTGTCAAATTGTGACCCTCGTAATGGGTTTTGTACACAATAGTGTAATCAACTGCAATTTACATTGACAAAACCTGATCCTTCTCAAGAGTTCTAATTAGTAAGTCCATTCTAGGGAGTCAAATGACTTCTCCAGGTCTAGTATCAGGCATACCGCTTGAGAATAGGACCTGGAGGCAAACTCCAGAACCCTAAAGAGTCTGTGAATATTTAAGGAAGTGCTCCTCCCTGGTAAGAACCCATTTTGATCAGGTTGGACCAGGTGAGGAAGCAAGGGCAGGAGGCGGTCCACCAGGATTTTTGTAATCCATGTTTAGGATCGCTAAGGGATTGCTAACTCTCTTAGGCTTAATGGCGACAAAACTCAGGTTATTTTGAATAGCAAGCCTTATATCTGATCCTGCAACTGGTGCCCTGACTTTATCGGTGCTCCTCCCGAAACCCTCCCCTAGAGCTCTGTTAGCCCAAAACCGGTCCCAGGATGCTTGTTTCCGGTCCAGGGAAGACATGGCTTGGCAGTTCGGGCTGGACTGTTCCCATGAGGCACAGGGTCAAGACTGATTTGCATATAGCTGTGTCTGAACTGGGGTGGCAAAGTGAGCTAAAGAACGATGATGGATTCAACCCAGATCTGTGACTGGGGGTGAGTGTCTGAAAAGTTTCAGTGCTCCGTCCATCATCTCCTTGTGTTTGCTTTGTTCGCCTTAAGTTGGCAGGGTATGCCCAGACGTGGGTCCCTTGCTCACTTTGCCACTGGATTCAAGCTAGCCTGGCTGATGAGGGCTGTTAGCCCGAAACCGGTCCCAGGATGCTTGTTTCCGGTCCAGGGAAGATATGGCTTGGCAGTTCAGGCTGGATTGTTCCCATGAGGCACAGGGTCAAGACTGATTTGCATATAGCTGTGTCTGAACTGGGGTGGCAAAGTGAGCTAAAGAACGATGATTGATTCAACCCAGATCTGTGACTGGGGGTGAGTGTCTGAAAAGTTTCAGTGCTCCGTCCATCATCTCCTTGTGTTTATTTTGAATAGCAAGCCTTATATCTGATCCTGCAACTGGTGCCCTGACTCTCTCGGTGCTCCTCCCGAAACCCTCCCCTAGAGCTCAGAATCTCAGGATAATTTTGGATGATGATCTCTCCTTTGGCTGAGTCCAAACTGGGGTGGCATGATAGGCAAACAAATGATAGATTAAACCCAGATCTGTTGACTGGGGGTGAATGTTTGCATTGCTCAGCATTCCGTTCATCATTTGTTCTTTTTGCCTTTGTTGCCCTAAGTGGGAAGGGTATGCCCAGACATGGGTCCTGTGCTCACTGCGCCACTGGATTCAAGCTAGCCTGGCTGATGAGGGGTGATACATTGAAACCGGTCCCAGGATGCTTGTTTCCGGTTCAGGGAGGACCTGGCTTGGCAGTTCGGGCTGGACTGTTCCCATGAGGAGCAGGGTCAAGACTGATTTGCATATGGCTGTGTCCAAACTGGGGTGGCATGGTGAGCAAAAGAATGATGGATTTAACCCAGATCTCTTGACTGTGGGTGAATGTTTTAATTTGTTCTGCATTCCGTCCATCAACTGTGTGTCTTTTGATGTCTCCTTTGAGGCACACATTTATAAGATCACTTCCACCTGTAGTTTCATGCTCAGAGTTACTAGGCAACTCACTCTGCTGCTCTCTAACTTCTCCAGAAAAACTTTGGTGCAAGCCCTCATCATTACTAGGCTGAACTACTTCAATTCTCGGGTCATAGGCAGTGGCGTAACGAAACATGAGGGGGGCCTCCCTGCAAAGCACATGGAGCCCGCCCCGGCAGCCCGGTCCACCACCTACCACTGCCCAAAAATCTGGTGATGAGGCCGCGGCGAGGTGCCTATCACATCCCAGATGGATGTGTGTAGTGCCTGCTGGCTGCGCTTCCGCGGAGGGGGCCCCTGGAGCGCGGGGCATGTCTTACGCCCATGGTTTGAACTGTTGCACAAACACTCACACAGCCTCTAAAGTTAAGCCTGACTTCTCTGTGCCAAGCTACAAGAAGGGTGCGCACAGGCTAATTTAGGGTTTGCCTGCAACTTACCCCGACTAGGATTTTGGCTGCTTTTTGACCAGGGCTCATACCCCAATCAGCCAACCACACAGTGATAAAAAAATTCTGGAAAGAAGTTATCAGCCATTTTAAGTGGGGTCTGAGGTTTGTGGTGTCAGAGGAACCAGCGACTCTCATTCTGGGCCTGCAAGCAGTCACTCTTGATAGGATCACATCCCATGACTCAGCCCTCCTCTACCACACATTAAGGCGACCAATGCAAGTTGTTGCCAGGATCTGGAAGAAGGGGAAGGTACTTTCTGTTCCATTTGGGTCACAAGGGTCTAGCATGCATTTCCAATGGAAAGGCTGACAAGCAATATGAGTCACACAGAACACACATTCAGCAGTTTTTTCAATTGTATATTGTTATTTCTCCCTTTCCTCATTTTTGTTCCTTCCCTTTTTCCAGGGCCCGCTTTAACACTGGTGGCGCCCTGTGTGACAATGTATGTTGGCGCCCCCCCAGTGACCAACTCTGCCACGCTCCCTCACTAGCACCCTTTAACAATGCCCCTCAAGTCTCCATAACCACTGTCTCTCAGATTCATTTAGTTTTTTAGCACCACTCATACCAGTGTAAGTGTCAGAGCACTTTACATCATGCACACATTGCACAGAGAGAATCATATGTGTGTAAATCAGTGTATAGGAAATGTTACATCAGACAGGACTACAAGGTGTAGGAGTCACATGTAATCGATACTGGTAGGCAAATTAGTTTAAGAGTCCTTATTCTGGAAAAGTAGAAATTCAGATTTTAAAAGGTAACACCATTGTTAGGGGTTCTCTTTAATAATAAGAATTGTTTTCCACCCAAATGAACCCTTTTGGCAAGATTAGAATAATGAAAGACTGGGGTAAAAAAACATATAGCTCTAACATATACCTTGCAGTTTGCATGCAGCTCTTTGAAGACAGTTAATAGCTCACTGTTCTATGTTAGGATTTTAACGTATAAACTGCAAGTAACAAAAGGATCTCTCTGACAAAAGCTGTAACCCACTGACCTATTTACATTATGTGCACTTTGTGATCTGCATGGTACATGTTCTTAGAAGCAGGCACAATAACCCTCTGCGCTACCTTACCATGATTCAAAACTTCCACTAGACAAACCTTTGCCTCTTTCCAAGAAGACTATTAACCACTGGAGTTATCTTGACATTTTAATTGATGCCTGAAATTGCTGGAGGCAAGGACCGCAGGAGCAGGTGCTTTTAAAATGATAATATAGTTGCAAAAATGATGTCCTCACCCCAAGTTAGCGCCCGGTGCAGTGGCACCGCCCTAGAGCCGGCCCTGCCTTTTTCTTTAGATTATTTATAAAATATAAATAGCAGTTATGTATTTCATAGTTGTTTCAATAAGCATATTTTCCATGTCTTAGGTTCTTTTTGTTAGATCTACTTATTATAATGTATTTTGTCTTTAATAAAGCTGATTAAACACAAGAAGTTGATGCAATAAATGAAACTTGGGGTAGGGGCTCTGCGCTCGCTCGCCTCAACCTGTTTAGGCGAACAAATACATGGGAGGCTACTCCAATATCTGGACATGATGGTTCTGTTTCTTCTTTATTATCTCGCACTCTTCAAACATCACTGGTACCTGTGGTAGGGGGTGATTAGGAGAGGGAGGAGTTGAGGTGTGGGGGAAGTAGAGCTGTAAATGCTACTGTTTAGGTCTAGCGTCAGCCGAGATGGTTTGAGGGGCTTTCAGCCAGCTCTCTTCATCCATTGTTTGATTGTTGCGTAATTCATATTATTGTCCTGGCCGCGGCACTAGAAAGCCTGAGGCACTGGGTCAGCCTGATTCAGTCACTGGCTTACCTCTCTGTTAGTGACCACATTCCAGACTTGCACCATCTGCACTTAAGAGTAGACACAAAATGTAACAGCATTATCAAACAGGTGGAAAAGCAAAAAGTAGGCAGGTGACGTCTGACTTATTGGCTATGCCAATGCTTGTTTGACTTGGCTCTAATGCACAACAAATGGTTACGGCTTATATCTTACAGCCAGTGTGCAGATGTTTTCTATGATTGTACTTTAAATGAAAACTAATAAAAAGTAATTCTTCAAAAAAAAAAAACAGTCTGTCAGACCGACTTTGCCTGCTCGGTGCTCACCACTCTCCCCTCTCCTTTAAGTCTGACGTCAACAGCAGCAGAGGCCTGGATGGCTTCGGAAATATTTGCGCTCCCAAACTAATTGCTTTCCTTAACACCCTTGAGAAGTCATGGAATGGGCCAGAAAGGATACTAACATTGTGAAGATATGTGTGGGCGTATTTCTACGCTGCTGTAAATATTTAAGTTTGCTGGGGGCAGTGACAGTCATGGCTGGGGAAGTACACCCAGGGAAGCGTATGTTTCTTGAGGGGAACAGCCAGGCCCAGACAACCCAACTGCCATGCGGCCGTCCTTGTATATAGCACATCGAGTTTCCACTTCATAGATCTGCATAGCTGCGAGGAACGCATTCAAACTGCATTAAGCATGATCCTGTGAAACGCTGCAGGGTCAGTCAGTAGCTGGCATCCCAGCCCCATGATGCATGTGGCTGTATGCTGCCCAGCCCACTCCACCCTCTAAGTGACTCCTCGGCCTTGGTCCTCCTGCAGACTCACCTGAAGCCTGGCCTGGGAGGCAGAAGACCCTTTCAGCTTTCTCGGGCCCGGGATGCCTCACCTCACACGCACTGTTAATTGCGCGATGCCCCTGACAATGGTCACATGCCCCACCCTAAGGGTGAAGACCGCGCAGACGCGGAGACATCTGGGTGCAGCACATCATTTCATTTATGATGAGGCTGCGGCGAGGTGCAACGTAACACAAGGTACTGATGGAGCAGGGTAAACGAAATAATTTTGTACCCCTTGGAAGTTAACGACCTCATAATGATTAATGATACTAACCGTTTGAAATGCATGAATTAACCAACAAATACACCTTTTTAGTAGACACTACACGTGGGCAACATGCTGATTTGTGCAAAAATCTAATTTATTTACAAATGTGAAGTTAATTAACGTTAGTATTGTGATTTGCGTGAATTGCATGATTTGTGTTGCGTAGTAAAACTGTATTGTGGCAAAGAATGCAGATGGTAAGTAAAATGGTTTAAAATGTCGCTTTCGCTAGGTAATATCTAACACGGGTCATTAGAATGGCGGGTGGTAAACAGAAAGGCTTATTTTCCATATTTTAATTTCATTTGTGTTTGTTTTATATTAGTTTCGTTCGGGCCTGCTAGGCCATGCTTCTAAAATGGCTGCTGGAAAGGACGAGATCACGTGCATTGAATAAAATGGTTCCTGCGCAGATGCAGAATGAACGCTCCAGTCACGTGTATGCGGCCTGTGCCCGGAGTGAGAGATGTCAAGGCCAATCTGACCTGCAATGAAGAGCGTGCCAAGTGTTCAGCATATATTCCTGGGAACGGATGGGAAAGAGCCGAGTGACAATGGATGAACTAATGTGTGACCATCAAAGATCGCTACAAAATGGATTAACAAATTGGACTACTTTTGACCCTACGATCATGAGACTTATTGTGTGCTTTATTGTCCCCAAACCAGTCTGAACAGGGAGGGCGATGAGGTGACCATCACCACCCCTCCAATGGACCAATTAGCGTGATTCTTGCCCCTAAGGATTGCAACTTTTATGTGTAGTGAGCCAGAGAATAGGGTATAAGAGAGTCTGCTCTTACGTTGTGAAGCGCCGCTTCTTATTTTTCATTTTGTCCACCTTGATGCTGTGAGAGACTCTGTCATTTTGGACTTTGAACTTTGATTGGGAAAGGAACGAGATCGTTGCGGGAATTCTGCCCGGGAGGTGCGTCCGAGGAGGTTAGCGGGACAGTCAGTCAGTTTGGGAGTCCTATCCTGTGATCTGCGGTTCATCTTCCTTTGGTGAACCATTCTTGTCATCGCCCCATGGCCGAGGGTAATGCATAATTTTTCACTTTTCCTAAAACCTTTCTTAAATGTTTATTGATATTTTAAATGTGTTGCTTAATAAAGAATTTCGCTTATTTGATAAAAATTATATTCTAACTCTAAAATGAGTCTGTGGTTCTTTAATAGATTTATGATTTATAAATGTTAAAGGTTTTAATTGTGATTGAGCTGGTCTTAATCACCATCAACTAATTCTACTAGTTGATCCATCGACCGAATAGCGGAGTACCTTGATGTTTAGAACCGACAGGATCCAAAGTTAATGTATATAATGTATAGATTATTATTCTGTCAAATTTAACAAGGTATCCCGTTCGTCCAGCAGCTCATTCTCCTTAGCGTTTAATCCAGAAATTGAATGAATGTATGTATTCGCGTGGAGAAGTGTGGCTCAATGGTTAGAGCGGCAGACCCTGATGCAGAGATCTGGCCCGGGACCAGGGTTCAATTCCCGCCTCGGCGGGTCTTGGGCTCAACTTCCTCGGACCTGATAATTCTCGCCTCGGTGCCTATTCTAATCATGGGTCCCACTCTGCAACTCTGGGCAATAGCTTGCTTAATCTCCACAACGGCCCCACCAGCGCTGGGATGCCTGGCTTCACCTTGGGGGTGCCCAGGAGTGGACATTTCACAGGGAAAAGCCAGGAAGGGTTCCACAGCGGTATGCGTTCAGCGCCAGGATGCCTCAGGGTAGCAGTGCGCTTTACAAGTACAAATTCATTTCATTTCATTTCATTTCATGCGGTGTCATGGGCCCCACCGACATAAGTTTTAAATGACAAAGGTTGCGTAAGTGTTTTTTCTGGATTGGTGTCCTAAGGAGCAATTTATATTAGCTGCGCTGGATCAGATTTCTTGGTAGCAGAGTTATGGTTTCTATAGACTAGTTTGGTGATTATTGACTACTGATTTATTGATTTTTCATGTCTAACACTTTATGTCGAGTTTGTATTACGTTATGTGTAAGTCGAAATTTTGAAGCTTCCGGGAAGAAGGAAGTGGACACGTGTGGCAAGAGAAGTCACACGGAATTGTGCATTGTCTGATTTCAAATTGGTGAAAACACAGGACTGTGTTATGTTAGGGAAATTTCACGCATGAATTGTATTTGAGTGAAATAGCAACAGGGTTTCTTGTGAAACTTTGGCCTTAATTCTCAGGAGCAGTGTAGTCTCCACATGTGTTTTAACCCCAGAGAAACGGGTTTACCTCTTGCTTGAGAGAAGGGTACGGTAGAGAGAAGTGCTACACTTATCGAACGAAACAGTATTCTTGTAAGTTAGAACAAACTATCTCTTTTGTTTAGAGAAACGGACAATGGTAATGTGTTTTACGTTGTAACTAATCGATTTTAGTTGAAAAGAAAAGTTAAGATAACTGCCGATCATTTTTGTAAAGGAGGGGTCAGTAGAAACAGGAGTAGAACTGACGTCAACAAAAACCGCGCTGGTATTGGCCAGTTGTGAAAGAGCGAAGAGCTTCCTGATTGGTGCGTTAGTGTGAAGACGCGCTGGTATTGGTTAGTGTCTGTGACGAAAAGCTTTCGGATTGGTGCGTTAGTGTGAGACGCGCTGGGATAGGTCCGAATAGCCGAGCAGTAGAAAAGAACAGAGTAGTGAAGAATTACGTGTATTTGTTTTGGGAAAAAGAACAGTGAAATATGGCTTATTATGAGTATGGTAGAGAGAAACCGTCATGGTTTGCGAAGATTAAAAACTTTTTCAAGAAAGACAAGAAGGTTGTGACTAGGGAAGGAGAAGTACTTCCTCCGCCGAAAACACCAGCATCTCATATGATGTTAAAATATGGCTATCATACCTGCATTTGGTTGGAAAATTGGGCGAAATATACCCAAGGCGATGGAGTATTGGCATTTCCAGAAAATGGTTTGTTTAGCACAGCTGTACTTCGACATTTGAGAGAAAAGATGATGAAATTTGAACAGAGACCTCGACCGACACAGTTCGAAGCCTTAGGTGAATGGGAAGATGAGATGTATGAAAGGGAAAGACACAGAGGTGCAAAGAGTTATAGTTTAGTCCATGGAAGACTATGGGGATTGAATCATGAAGATAGGATGAGACGATGGCGGTATGCTAACATGACGGATGGTTTGTTTCCTGTCAGAACAGTTGAAGAAATTACAGGGAGAAAGTGTACGGAGAAAAAGAAGCATGCAGTAACAGAGAGGTATGGGTATGGAGTTAGCGACACAGAGGATGAGTTGCTGGAGGATATTTTAAATAAAAGACCCCCTCCATATCAACAGAATTCTGCGGTGGTGACACCAAATGCACCGCCAATGAGAACTGTAATAAATCAAAGTCCCGAACAAATGTCTGAAATGAATAGTCCATTTAATAAACCAGAAACACTACAGACTGTGAAACATGATAATGGTAATACAGCTGAATTAGCCAGACCTCAAGAGAGTTGACTGAAAAGATAAGAGAATTGACAAAGAATATGGAAGCCGTGACTGTGCCAGTAACTATAGGGCCAGTAATCCCAGTATTTGAAAATCAAAGGATAGATGAACATTCCTTAACAATTTCATTAAATTCCAGTATGCAAAGAGTAAGAGAAGGGATGATTCCAGAAAATAGAGAGAAAGAAGATTCTGTTGGTCCTTTTAGGTCAAGTCCACCTGTAAATTTGACAATTAATGAGAGTCAGATAAATAGGATTCCTATGGGAGCCGAGTCCGCAAATGAAACCCCAGAGAGAAGTGCAAGTTGGGCAAAAATAAACAAAACCCCTGTGGGTCCGACTGCAGAGGAATTAAATGATTGGGTGAGGAGCTTGCAGAAAACGGATGCTGAACCACAACTATTGGATGTGGTTAGATTAAAGATAGACATGGAAGAATTGATTCTAGGGACTATTGTACAGATCGATTGAAGTCCTACCAAGATGATGAATTAATGTTTATGTGTAAAAGCGTCACTTGGAGAGCTAGGAACTTGCATGAAAAATTGGAAGAAACAGTGAACGAACTAGGAGTAGAGTTTGGAAAAATCAGAGGATTGCAGAAACCATACAGGGTAGATTTTAGTGAAAAGGATATAGAAAATCTGAACACTTCAGGACGGTTAACACAGATAAAGGAACTGATTGTGTTACTGAGAAAATGGGGAGATGTAGACAAGTGGAGATGCAGGTGGATAAGAAGAAAGGAGGGAACAACTGAAATAGCTTCGTTGGCTTTTCCGGTAAAAGAGAAAGAACCGATAGTAATGGAGTGTCCAATGAGAGAAACTCCAGGAGGAAGTTATGTACATGTCCCATGGTCCAGACAAGATATATTGTCATTTACAAATGACTTTCCAAGATTGAGAGAGAAACCTGTAGAATGGTATAGACAGGTAGAAAGGTTTGTAAAAGTTTCAAAAGTATTGTGGGAAGATTTGGATGGACTGTTTGAGATTGTTGTTCCCGCAGATTTATGGACAGAGTGTAAAATTACAATTGACTGGCCGAAAGAAGAATATCCTAGAGATGCAAAAACAGGAGCCCCAGGTTCAGAAGTAATGAGAAAATATGAACAGGCAATCACATTTCTGAAAAATAAAATCCCACCAAAAGAAACGGACTGGGTAAAGATTGATAGAACAACTCAGGAGAGTAAGGAATCTGTACATGCCTACTACGAGAGATTATTGTTGGTTTTTAAACAGTATAGTGGTTACGAGAACTTGAGTGAAAAAGACATGAGTCATTTTGTGTATAGTTTCGTGTATGGCTTGAGACCTGAGATAAGTGAAATGATTAAGCAGCATATGTTGTGTTGGCAGAATAGCACAGTAGATGAAGTACTAAGGTATGCAAAATATTGTAGTGACGATATTGAATGTAGACAGCGTAAACTCAAGGAAAAGGCAATGTGGGCACAAGTACAGGTTGCAGAAAAGCAAGAAGCTCAGATGAATAATCAGTCAAGTGATGCAGGGCAGACTAAGTCCAAATCAAATATTGGTAAGGGAAAATGTCAAATGAGTATAGAAGAGGCTAAAAAGAAATGGCCATGTCATAATTGCGTAAAATTAGGGCACTGGAGAAACAAGTGTAAATTTCCTCCGAAAGTTAATGCAGAAAATCAATCATTGAATCCACAGGTGCAGAATGAGGTGAATTACCAACAGCTGCAACAGCCACAGGTAGTTACTCAACAGTGTCAGGTGCCGCAACCACCTCTTCCAAAGAGTGTAAATCCTCAGAGATACAGTGCAGAGGCAGGATTCTACGGAGGAGAGCAGGTAACAAAATTGCCGCGCGCAGCTGCAGTTTCGCAGTATTGGTTACGGCAGGATGGAGATGAATCGGATGAAAGCTTATGACGGTGCCTAGGAGAGGAAGAAGAGTGCGTGCTTGGCGCAACTCTAGAGGTAGATCAGTCAGGTCCATTTGTGGATGGAAAAGTGAATGGTGTAAATGTTACATTCCTTGTGGACACTGGAGCTACCCGTTCTACTGTTAGATCAGTGGAAATTCCAAACCTTCCTCTCTCAGGAGAATATATCCAAGTTGTAGGTGTTTGGAATAGGCAGATTAAAACCCCTCTTACAAAACCAGTAGAGGTGGAAATTGGACCATTCAAAGAGATGCATCGCTTTGTGGTGTGTGATTGTAGTCCTGTAAATTTATTAGGACGCGATCTGCTTTGCAAAATGAATTGTACCATCTACTGTACCCCAGATGGTATTGATTTCCAGACACCAGAAGAGGATGTTCTGTATAAAATGACAATGGCAGAACTAGAACCAGGAGTGAATGACATGTTTCCCGTGTTTGATGCAGAGAAAATCCCTATTGAATTGAAAGGAATAGTCAGGTCTGATGTATGGGATTTCACAGGCGAAGATATTGGACTAATGAGAGGAGTTGATCCTGTAAAAATTACTGTAAGAGAAGGAACAAAATTACCCAAATACCCCGCAGTACAAATTAACGCCAGAAATTATTGAAGGAATAACACCTGTAGTTAATAAGATGATTGAACAAGGAATTTTGAGAGAAATAATGAGCAGCCCATGTAATTCTCCTATAATGGGATTGAAAAAGCCAAATGGAACATATAGGATAGTACAAGACTTGAGAAAGGTAAATAAGATTGTTATTCCTTGCTGCCCAATTGTGCCAAACCCCGCTGTAATACTGTATCAAATTCCATATGATGCAGAATGGTACACAGTTATTGATTTGTGCCATGCATTCTTTTCTATTCCATTGCACCCTGACAGCCAGTCATTATTTGCGTTCCGGTTCGGAGAGCGTATTTTGGCATGGTGCCGAATTCCTCAAGGGTATACTGAAAGTCCTTCAATTTTTAATCAGATTCTGAAGAAATCATTAGAAGATTTAAAAATGCCTGAAAAATCTGTGATGGTCCAATATATTGATGACCTATTAGTGGCATCAAAGACCAGAGAAGCATGTGTTACGGACACAATTGCTTTATTGAATCATTTGGCAGAAGGAGGACATAAGGTGTCCCCATCAAAACTGCAATTTTGTCAACAGGAAGTACAGTACCTAGGTCATAAGATTGAGAAAGGGATGCGAAAGGTGACAACAGAAAGGATAAGGATTATCAAAGGAATGAGAGCCCCAATGACACAAAGAGAGGTGAGAATGTTCCTTGGAATGGTTGGTTATTGTCGACAGTGGATAAGTGGATTTTCATTGATTGCGAAACCTTTACAGCGATTGACAAAGAGGGATGTCAAAGATCCGATTGAATTGGATGAGGAGGAAATGAAGGCTTTCAAGGAACTGAAAACAAGTTTGTGTGAGGCACCAGCATTGGGAATGCCTGATTATGAAAAAGAATTTGAGCTGTATTGTAGCAAGAGAGACGGATGTGCACTTTCAGTATTAGTGCAAAGGCATGGAAAAATGAAACGACCAATCGCCTATTTTTCAGCTGTTTTAGATCCGGTAGCAAAGGCGTTGCCTGGATGTCTGAAAGCAGTAGCTGCTACTTGTGTGAGTCTGGAACAGAGTGAAGGCATTGTGATGGGATATCCTTTGAGAGTATATGTCCCACACTCCGTTGAAATCCTTCTGACCCGAACAAAGACCCAATTCATGACACATAGTCGGCTGACTAGGTATGAAAAAGTGATCTTGGGTGCAGACAATGTAACCATTGTAAGATGCACGAGTGTGAATCCTTCCACTTCACTGCCAGATGAAGTAAATGCAGAAGTCAAAGATGATGTTGATCATAAGTGTTTGGATGTGCTTGAATTTTGCACAAAGCCTCGCCCTGATATCAGGGATGAACCCTTAAAAGAATCAGATTATGTGATGTTTGTGGATGGGTCATGCCTGAGAACAAGTGAAGGAGTTTTAAGTGCTGCATATGCTGTATGTACGGTGGCAACCATAATGGAAGCATTCTGTTTGAGAGGAATACGTTCAGCCCAAGTAGCTGAGCTGATTGCTCTGATTCGGGCGTGCAAACTGGGAAAGAACTTCCGAATTACGGTGATCACGGATAGCCAGTATGGCTTCGGAGTGGTCCACGATTTTGGACAGATCTGGTCCCAGAGGGGATTCCTAACATCTGCAGGGTCTCCTATTAGGAATGGTGAGTTTGTGAAAAAGTTGCTTGAGGCGATACAGCTGCCTAAACAGATTGCAGTGGTAAAATGCGCTGCACACAATAACGGAACAGATTATATTGCAGTGGGTAACAAATTCGCTGACGAATTAGCTCAATATTGTGCCCGAAACATGACTTTGATGAATCGGAGAAGGGAAAAAGTGAATGTTTCATGTCCCTTGCTGTTTACTAACACAGTTGAAACCTGGGATGAGGTAAAACAATTGCAGGAAGAAGCAGATGATGAGGAAAAAGATGGTTGGATAAAAGCAGGTTGCAGACAAAGAGAGGAAGATGAAGTCTGGGTTTACAGAGATGAAAGACCAGTTATGCCTGATAGCATGATCTCTAACATGGCACGGATGTACCATGGACAGGCACACATTGGTAGGGATGCCATGATCAGACTTTTCAGACAGACCTGGTATAACCCAAAATTTAGGGCTATAGCTGAAAGCCTTTGTCAAAGATGTCTTATATGCCAACAAATAAATCCTGGAAGGAAGACAGTAGTGAGTTTGGGAACAATAGGACGTGAAGGAGGTCCTTTTACCAGAATGCAACTAGATTTTATTGAAATGCCCCCAAGCAATAGATTGAGGTATGTCCTGGTAGTCGTCTGTTTGTTTTCTCGTTGGGTGGAAGCCTATCCGACAAGAAGGAATGATGGGGTTACTGTGGCTAAGCTCCTGCTGAGAGAATTCATTCCTAGATATGGCTTTCCTGTAACGATCGAAACAGATAGAGGAACGCATATCCAGAATGAAATCATCCAACTGATATGTGAAGCACTTGACATTCAACAAAAGCTGCACTGTGCCTACAGACCAGAGGCTTCTGGAGTAGTAGAGCAAGTAAATGGTACAATAAAGAATAGGTTAGGGAAAATGTGTCAAGCCACAGGACTCAAATGGCCCGATGCCCTGCCATTGGTGCTGATGAGCGTCAGAAGCATACCTGACAGAAAAACAGGTCTGAGTCCTCATGAAATAATCATGGGACGAGCAATGAGACAAGCACACGTACCTGTCAACAAACTGCTGACTATAACTGATGATCTCGTATTGGACTATTGCAAAGGATTGGCTGATGTGGTGCATTCTGTGTTTCATCAGGTTGGACCGGATGCGACCACTCTTGAAAGAAAACCAGCTCATGATTTGAGTCCAGGAGACTGGGTCCGCATTAAAGTCCACAGAAGAAGAAACTGCTTGGTTCCTCGCTGGGATAAGCCATGTCAAGTGATCCTGGTGACAACTGCTGTAAAGTGTGCAGGTGTGAAAAATTGGGTTCATGCCAGTCATACCATCAGAGTTCCAGATCCTGAAGCTCGACCTGTAAGTCGACATCTGGAAATATCAGATACCAGCTCAGCATCTGAAGCAGAGACTGAAACAATCAGAGGTCCAGATCTTGAAGCTCGACCTGTAAGTCGACATCTGGAAGAATCAGGTACCAGTTTGACAACTGAAGAAGAAACTGAAACAATTAGAGTTCCAGATCTTGAAGCTCGACCTGTAAGTCGACATCTGGAAATATCAGATACCAGTTCGGCATCTGAATCAGACCAACCTGAATCCAGTGAAAAACAAGAGGAAGAATCCAAAAGCAAAAGAACTGATATTGAAACAGGAGAAACCGAACTAATAAACAGTGACACTGAACAGCCAAGTACAAGCTTTGGGGAAATTCCTCCGGAAAATATAGAAGTAACTCAAGAAAATTTAGATTCAGATAGAGAGATTGGGGAAGTTGCGGAAGAGACACGAGGAGGTTTAGACTCAAAATTACAAACAGAAGAAACACAGGGAAATTTAGATTCAGATAGAGAAATTGGGGAAATTGCGGAAGAAACACGAGGAGGACTAGACTCAGAATTACAAGCAGAAGAAACACCAGAAGATTCGGATTCAGATAAAGAGACTGAGATCATAAAATTCAAAGTTAGAGGAAGTGAAGTGAGGTCTGAGAGAGAAGCTGAAGAAAGTGAAGAAGAAAGAAAGCAAAGAATAGGACCAAGAAAGAGAACTTGGAGAGCAGAACGAGAAGAAAAAGAAAGTGAACTGAAAAGGCCAAGAAAAGGAGACAATTGGCCCAACAAAATTAAAAGACTGAGATATAAAATAATAAATTTGAACAAAGACAATGCAGAACAAGTAAATGAAATAACAAGTCAGAAAGGACAAAGAAAAACAAGTGAAAGACAGTTACAGAGGCCAAAAAGAGTGAAAAGACCTAACTTGAAATACAAGTCACCTGAATGGCTATACATAGCACTAACATACATTAAAGAAGTGGATAGCAGTCACGAAATCCCAGACAAAGACTGTGAACAAGTGGGGGAGAGTGAACTGCACCAAACCTGAAAGACAAAGAAAGAAAACCGGACTAGACACACAAACTGATAAAGTCAAAGAAAGATTCCTGAAAAACCGACAGGTGTGCCAAAAGGCAGTTGATCTTAATCAACACTACGTCATTTGAGGTGTGGAAACACATTTCTGTACATATAATTAGATAAGTATTTCAACATGGTAGACACTGAGAATAGAAGATCTAGATGTGAGTTTTTATGTAGATGGTGTAGGATGTGTTTTTATTGTACAGGTTTACTAATGCTTATTTGGTTTATTTTAGCAATAATAATTCCACTTAGGTTAGTTGTAGAAAATACATCTGTAATAGTGAATGACACGAGTAGTGACAAGAAATCTAACATAAAGAACACTGCAACATTAATAGATAGTACTGATTTTCATAGGGATAAGTCAATAACTGATTTCTCCAAGAATGTCTTCACGAAACTTTTGTACGAATATGTGGAGACAATGGATGTGAGAGATTGTTATGTCTGTATGCAGTTACCTGCGTCTGTAACAGAAGGTGTGACGTATCATCACCTTCCTTTGATGTATGGAATAACTTGCAGTGTTTTAGCTAGCTTATTTTATAAAACAGGTAAATTAGAGTATTACTATACTGACACAGATGCTGTTTTTGCTAAAGTTCCCGTAATCCCTGAGTTAAATAAGGTGAAAGTTGCAAAGGTTTTTGGAGAATTTTTCTTAGAAACAAAAGAATTAACATTAGAATATGCATTTAGACATAATCTTACTTGTGAGTTAAGAAAAGAAGAAAAGATTTTCTTAGACATGGTAGAAGACAGAAGGGTTAAGTTTCAAAGAAAGGCAGCAGGAGAAAAGACAAAAACCCCTCCTTGGGCGTTTGAAGAGAGAAGTTATGACAAAGGTGAAACAAATGCAGCTATGGTTCTAGATTGGCCCCAACAGGGAAAATTGTGTATTAGTAGAGATAACACTATGTATGATAACTATTTTGTGGGTTCTAGTGAGTGCCGAGATACATACAAAATTCTAGGGGGATGGGGATTTAAAGGAGGAAAAGATCCAGTATTTCCAGGGATCTATTATATTTGCGGAAATAGAGCTTATTATAGGTTGCCGGACCATTGGTACGGAACATGCTATCTAGGCCTGGTCTTTCCAAAGATTTTTCACGTGGAAAGAGGAACGAAAGGGATTCACGAGATAGGTAAACCATTAACCCGTAGGAGGAGGGAAAGCTTCTCAGAAATAATAGGTGACATTTTTTGAGCATTGATACCAGCAGTGGGTATATCTTTGAAAGCATACAAGATTCGGAAATTGTCTACAGTAGTAGATCGTTTATCAACGAATACTGCTGGAGGGTTCTTGATGGTAAATACCGAAATGGTTGCCATGAGAGCTATGGTAATGCAAAATCTACTTGCCCTTGACAGTCTTTTGGCAAAAGAGGGTGGAGTCTGTGGAATGCTGAAGGTACAACATTGTTGCACTTACATTCCAGACAAAAGTGAGAATATACAGAAGTATATAAAGAACATTACTGATTTGCATAAAGAAATTGCCCCACTGGAGGTTGAAGGTGCTTGGGAGAGACTTGGTAAGAGTTTTTCCTCAATGAAGAAATGGTTCACAGAAATAGGTAGTTCTCTTATTGGGAAAATACTAATTCCAGTGACTGTAGTAATAGTAATAATGCTATTATTGAGATTAGCATATGTGTGTATTAAAAGAAGAAAAAGACAAAATAAAATAAAAAGAGAAAATGAGAAAAATAAAGAAAGAGAACGGGAGATGGGAGAGATAGAATTGGAAGAGTTTAAAGAGAACATGTACAAAAGGTCTAAAAGACAAGATGAAAAGAACACGGTTGTCTAAATTAACAAATGCAAGTGGACAAGAAACATTTATCTGATTAATTTTGTAGGGATAGATTTTTGTGGTGATGTTAAAAATCACCAAAGGGGGAATTGATGGAGCAGGGTAAACAAAATAATTTTGTACCCCTTGGAAGTTAATGACCTCATAATGATTAATGATACTAACCGTTTGAAATGCATGAATTAACCAACAAATACACCTTTTTAGTAGACACTACACGTGGGCAACATGCTGATTTGTGCAAAAATCTAATTTATTTACAAATGTGAAGTTAATTAACGTTAGTATTGTGATTTGCGTGAATTGCATGATTTGTGTTGCTTAGTAAAACTGTATTGTGGCAAAGAATGCAGATGGTAAGTAAAATGGCTTAAAATGTCGCTTTCGCTAGGTAATATCTAACACGGGTCATTAGAATGGCGGGTGGTAAACAGAAAGGCTTATTTTCCATATTTTAATTTCATTTGTGTTTGTTTTATATTAGTTTTGTTCGGGCCTGCTAGGCCATGCTTCTAAAATGGACGCTGGAAAGGACGAGATCACGTGCATTGAATAAATGGTTCCTGCGCAGATGCAGAATGAACGCTCCAGTCACGTGTATGCGGCCTGTGCCCGGAGTGAGAGATGTCAAGGCCAATCTGACCTGCAATGAAGAGCATGCCAAGTGTTCAGCATATATTCCTGGGAACGGATGGGAAAGAGCCGAGTGACAATGGATGAACTAATGTGTGACAATCAAAGATCGCTACAAAATGGATTAACAAATTGGACTCCTTTTGACCCTACGCTCATGAGACTTATTGTGTGCTTTATTGTCCCCAAACCAGTCTGAACAGGGAGGGCGATGAGGTGACCATCACCACCCCTCCAATGGACCAATTAGCGTGATTCTTGCCCCTAAGGATTGCAACTTTTATGTGTAGTGAGCCAGAGAATAGGGTATAAGAGAGTCTGCTCTTACGTTGTGAAGCGCTGCTTCTTATTTTTCATTTTTTCCACCTTGATGCTGTGAGAGACTCTGTCATTTTGGACTTTGAACTTTGATTGGGAAAGGAACGAGATCGTTGCGGGAATTCTGCCCGGGAGGTGCGTCCGAGGAGGTTAGCGGGACAGTCAGTCAGTTTGGGAGTCCTATCCTGTGATCTGCGGTTCATCTTCCTTTGGTGAACCATTCTTGTCATCGCCCCATGGCCGAGGGTAATGCATAATTTTTCACTTTTCCTAAAACCTTTCTTAAATGTTTATTGATATTTTAAATGTGTTGCTTAATAAAGAATTTCGCTTATTTGATAAAAATTATATTCTAACTCTAAAATGAGTCTGTGGTTCTTTAATAGATTTATGATTTATAAATGTTAAAGGTTTTAATTGTGATTGAGCTGGTCTTAATCACCATCAACTAATTCTACTAGTTGGTCCATCGACCGAATAGCGGAGTACCTTGATGTTTAGAACCGACAGGATCCAAAGTTAATGTATATAATGTATAGATTATTATTCTGTCAAATTTAACAAGGTATCCCGTTCGTCCAGCAGCTCATTCTCCTTAGCGTTTAATCCAGAAATTGAATGAATGTATGTGCGGTGTCATGGGCCCCACCGACATAAGTTTTAAATGACAAAGGTTGCGTAAGTGTTTTTTCTGTATTGGTGTCCTAAGGAGCAATTTATATTAGCCGCGCTGGATCAGTACATAACCTATCACGTCCCAGACGGATGTGTGTAGTGCTTGCTGGTTGTGTGGCCGCAAAGGGGGCCCCTGGAGCGCGGGGGCTCCGGGGGCCTGTGTTATGCCCGTGGTGAGTTGGACCATTGCAAAGCTATACACTTTTTAAATATGTAGCTCCCTGCTTGTTTCATTACTTTTAGGTCCCATAAGTCACTTTACTTTTCTACAGTCTCTAACATTTGGGTCCTAAATGGAATTTGTTGTTTGGGTCCTAAATGGAATTTGTTAGCTAGTTTGTAAGTGCTACCTCAGTGAAAGGAGCTCTCATACCTTCATACATTGACACTTCCCAGGATGCTGATTGCAACATTTCAAGGGCATGCAAATGTGCTCTTCAAAATTAGGGCAAACCATGCTTTTTTATCCTGTACCTAGTGTAACCTCCAGGAAGACGTATTATTGCAGTGATTAATTAACACAACCTCTAGCAATCTACTTATATCATGCTTTGCAACACTGGTTAGAGAATTTAGTTGCCATATGAAGGACACACGTGATTTCCTAAGAAAACTAAAATAAGTGGAACTGGCTGTGGAAGCAAAGTGTAAAGAGTTTACTTTGGATGAAACAGTCTATACACAGTCCTGATACATTTATCCTTTTACCCCGGAAATAAGCTCTATGGGCCCTCTTGGGCTAAGGACTTTGTCAGTGTGCCAACATGAGACAGAAAGCTAGTTGAACTGTAACCATTTACAACCCACTGAGCAGTACTTGAGTGAGATGCATTTCAGGTAACAATCAATCTTGTGAAATATTACAGGGCTGATTAGTGGAACCCAAACCATCTTTCATGATAGAAAGGTAGAATCAAAAACACTATGAAACAATGGATATATTTTAAAGATTTATTTTAAAACAAAATTTCTATCCTGGCACACACAATATGAGTAGTAAATACAATACAATCTAACAGAATAGTAGAAATGCAAAAAGCAGAAAATATTCGAACATATTCTATGTGTAATTTTATATCACTCCCACCCTCATGTCTTTGGCATACTAAGCTAATCTCAGCACCAGAATGCCACATACCTGTTTTGAACAGTGAGAATATTGTTCAATATAACAGTGTTGTCCGCTATTCTCATCTGCGTTGGGAGGCAGGCTGATTAGCCTAGCAAGAGAAAGCTGAGTGTGCCTTCTGTCAGCCTTCCGCAGAAGTACTTCAGCAGAAGGATGTGAAATTATTCTGCATGGCCTGTCTCATCTCAGTCTTCTGGCATGAAGTTCCCCTCTAAACCGTTTTCACTCTGCTCCCAACTTGTTTCACAATATCTGGCCATTGTTGAATCTTTCGGAATAAACAATCAGCCGAAAGTGGCTTGGAGCCTTCTACCTATTTTTATTATGTCCTTTGAATAATAATAATAAATGAGAAATGAAATTATCAATTTACATGAAGCCTTGTTCAAAAACTAACTACAATTATTTAGAACAGAAAGCCCAATTCAGATTGAATACTGTGAATATATTTGAGCAAGTTTGAATATGTTTGGCAAAGACACCTTGCTCTGGGACTTCACCTAGTGGCCTGCGGGACTCGTACCCATACCCCTCCTGGAAAGCCGTGTAAAGAACCTCGGAATAGTAATCAACCAACTCATCGAGACTGGCCAAATGAACGCATACTCCATTTCCTGGTTCTACACACTGAAGATGCTCAAGATCTTCAAATGGTTCCTCTCCAACACTTGCAAAACCGTCAGCCAGGCTCTCATCACCAGCCAGCTGAACTACAGCAATCCACTTTATGCCGTAATCAATGCTTAACCGACCAGAAGACTCCAGACCATACAAAACTCAGTGGCCAGGCTCACCCTCAACCTCCCACCCCACACTCTCATCACTCCGCAATTCAGAGAGCTCCACCAGCTCCCAATCCACAAACGAGCGCTCTTCGAACTCCTCTGGCACACATACAAACCGTTACACAGCCCCATGTACCTCAACAACTGCATACACAGAACAAAACCGTCAGTCATGCCTTCTCCTTCCGTGCACCTAAAGGCTGTAACAACCTTCCTCTGCACGTCAGAGCCACCTCCTCAGTTCCTGAATTCTGCAAGAAACTGAAGACCTGGCTTTTCACCTAGCCCCAGTCCTGTCTCAGCCCATACAACTTCTGCTTCAGCACCAGAATACCCTCTCAGGTGAGCTGTGTGCTGTGCAAATGCACATAACATAACATATCATAAGATAACATAACATAACCACATTGCAAAAAATAGTGATATTAATAAGCATGCATTCTATATCAGTAACTTGTATGTAATCAACATATGTAGTTAAACAAGAGGAATACATAGAAGTGAAAAAACAGGGTCATTATGACAGCCATTCCGCATGAAAAAGGAATAGAATGTGTTGAATTGATACTTGTAGAACATATAGACATTTAGATGAACAAGGTGTTTTTGCTTCAGCTATTACAATTTGTACTAAATGTCAAGTGTTTCAGATTTGAAGAAACATATTATTACAAATAGGTGGAAGGGTGATGATGACCATCTGAAGGCCATATTGACTTCGTATGGTCACCATTTTCATTCATCCTGGCCGTGGGTGCTGGGCCCAACCACACAGGTGGAGTACCGTTTTTATCTGGCGAAGTATGGGAATGCTGGGTGATAGGAAATTTGTGGATCCCTTCAGATTCTAGAATATGCAGCCTAGTAAGACTGAATGTGGCACAAATATCACAAAAAAAATGCCTTTTCCTTCCTTGTTTTTATATTGTCTATTTTCCTTTGCAGTCAGAGAGATTCCTTTGCTTTCAAGAATACCTACAAAAATCCATCCAAATCAGCGCTTTCAGCTTAAGGAAGTAGGGCAAGATTTTAATACTTAGTTTTCTTCGCCAATACTAAGATAAGAAACTCATCTATTTGAGCTTTCCTCAGTTACCATTACTGACCGCTACCTTTACTGGGCGCTACCCTATGGGTACACACACACCTCAAGTTGTCTTGTGCTGCCTGCACTACCTGCAACCATATCCTGCCTCCTACCTTTTCATTTGTTTTTCGGACTGCATATACAGGAATTTCCCCCGACGTTGCCTACACCTTCGCAAACGCAGACACCTTGTAGCTTTGCACTGCCTGAACATGATGTGGAAACCTTTTACATTGTACTGCAGGTACTCCCATGCCAGGCGTGCACTCCCTGTGGGCAGCGGTGCATATGCTGTTCTCTGTTCCCTATGGTACATGAGGTTATACACACACCCCTTTACGTTTTTCTGCTGTGTAACATTCCTTGTTGTGATGGCCACCTGCAAAGGTCAAATACACAGACACACAAGGCAGAATAAGGCCTAAAGTACTGCTTAGCCTCCTGTATATTCACTAAGCCTGGGCGGAGTTCGCAGAGTTCTGCTACGTGGAACTCCGCGAAGTGCAAAAAAAACTCTGCTACGCTACGCAGAGCTCCACAAGCAGCGGAGTGCGTTGGATAAATGCAGTTCACGGTGATTTTCAGTGCCAGGTGCTTGTCTGCACTGTGCAAACATCGCGAACGGCACCATGCACAGCGCAAGCGGGCGCTGCTTCCTTTCTGCTGCTCGAGTAGATTTTTACCCGAGCGGCAGCTTTCTCAATGCGAGCGGACAGTTTCGCGACGCGATCGGTCGCAAGCATACGCGACCACTCGCAATGAGAAATCTGACCGCTTGCGTTGAGAAATCTCGCCTGGAAGTTGATTTTCCATGCTCTCGCTCGCCAACTTGATGTTGACGATCGCGAACGAGGAAAAATCTTGACGGGAGGTGGATTTTCCTCGTTGGCGCTCGCCAACTTGACGTTGATGAACTCGAGCGAGGGAAAAAACTCCGCTCTGCGTACTCCGCGAGCTCCAGGTAACGCGGAGTGCGGAAATCTCTGCAAACTCCGCGAGCAGAGCGGAGTTCACCGCCCAGACTTAATATTAGCCAATTGGTGGAGTGAGAGAAAGGCAGCAAGATGGATGCCAAAGGGGAAATGGTGGGCGGCATGGCTCAACTGACTGGAGCCTACCTGATGAAACAGTGAACCAGAGAGCACACGCACCTCTACATTCAAAAAGAGCCTGAGTATGCATGGCTCAAATCAAGGCCATTCGGCAGGTCATCAGATGAATTGGATCAGTCCTTGTGGCTTACACTTCCATAATGATGTGATTATGTCATCACTGTCTGTCTCCAACGACGCAAAGAAAGCACCATTCATTTGTCTGTTTGTTGAGTCACTGACCTAGAAGAATATGCAAATGGCTCAGGGCATTTTTAACGGGCCTGCAGGTTGCCACCCGCTGTAAGAAAATAAAAGAGTGCCCCCCCCTTAAAATAAGTGCTGAGGGGGGCCGTTGCCACCCACCAGCACAACTGTTACATAACGCACAAGGCAATGAATAGAAAAGGATCAAGATTTTTGGGGATGAAACTAAAGAAATGCTCCCAGGAGCAAATGCTCCCCTCCAGATTGGCCCCTCAAACAACTGTTTCAGCATATGAGAAAAAGAAGTTAGTGGCATACACCCTTCTCCATCCAAGCTGCCAAACGCTCAGCAGAGATATGATCTACAGTAAATCAGTTGGAGTTTAGACGGGTGCTGGAAATGCATCCGTCCCCACTTGAACCTTTGAGTTTAAAAGAGAGTCTGGATCTCACTAGTGACTAATGTGGGGACTTAGTGTAACACCGAGAAACTAGAAGGATCACACACTCCTGACCATGACCTAAGGTTTAGGTGTCCCAGAACAACACATCTAACACATCATTGAAAAAGATGGAATACAGGTGTATAGCTGTAAGTGAGGATGGCATCCTGTTTCTATCACATACCTATGGAGATCCAAAAAGCATCAATGAAATTCCAACAACTTTCCTTACTCGCTACATTTGAAGGTTATAACTCTGCAATTGCAAATAAAAAAATAAATGGAACATCTTGTACTCCTTGGCACGACATAGTGTGTGAACCATCGCACTTGCATCGCAGGCTTATTTCCTACTCTAAAATCACCACTACAACCAATAACACAGTGTACGACAGGAACTAAACAGCAGAATAAAATACATCCCATCCATTCCCTTCAATCACAGAGGCACAATTGGGAATGCAAATGAATACATAACTAAAGCCCCTCCATCAATAATAATGAATTCCCTTTCCTCTAGAGTAGAATTTGCATGCAAGTGGTTAGTTTAACAACTCTAATAATGTTGCATAATATACAATTAATGTAAACTTTTAAAATAACACTGCGGATTAACTCTGGGCTTCATGAATTCGCATTCTACCCGTCTGCATAGCGATTCAGCGCTTCATCAGGGGTAGGAAGTATTATATACATTTACAGAACAATAGACGCAAAAACATTCACACTTTGGTGGTATGTTCCAGGGGAAGCCTGAAAAACACCAGAGTGACCAGTAGAGGGGAGTATTGCTAAGACATTCATTTTTTATCTAATGTCTGAACTAAAATCTGGGAAAGCATGGTATTGCTGCACAAATTTATTGTAAACACAGATACAGGGCTATAGAGCAAGACAAGATTAACCCCTTCGCTGCCAGGCCTCCAAAAGCCTTTTTTTGGGCTATTTGGGGTAGTTTGCACTTAGGCCCCCATAACTTTTTGTCCACATGAGGTATCCAAGCCATAATTCTGTCCTTTTTTCCAACATCCTGAGGATTCTAAAGGTACCCTGGGTTTGTGGATTCCACCAGAGGGGACTGAGAAATTAGCCAAAATACAGCTAAATTTAGTATTTTTGGGGAAAAATGTGCTGCAGAAGAAAGTGTCTGGTTATTTCCCTGCAAATGGTATCAACAAAGGGTTTGCGGTGCTAAAATCACATTCTTCCCAGCTTTCAGGAACAGGCAGACTTTTATCAGAAAACCAACATTTTCTACACAGTTTTAGCATTTTACTGGGGCATAGCTAAATTTTAATATTTTTGTGCTTTCAAACTCCTTCCAGTTAGTGGTAGAAATGGGTGTGAAACCAATAATGGATCCCGGAAAGCTATATATTTCTTAAAAGTAGACAACATTCTGAATTCAGCAAGGTGTCATCAGTGTAGATCCTTCAAGGTTTTCCTATAGAAAATAACAGTTGAAATAAAAACATATTGAAATTGAGTTGAACAAAACGGCTATTTGTGCCTACATTTTCACCTATAACCTCTTCTATCGATGGCAGGTTTTCAAAAGCAATATATCGTTATGTCCGCTGGACTCTTCTGGGTGTGGGGATATATAGGACTTGTAGGTTCACCAAGGACCCGAGGTACCCAGAGCCAATAACTGAGCTTCACCTTGTAATGGTTTTTCATTGTGTACTGGATATACAGCAATTCATTTGGTGAAATATAAAGAGTGAATAGTAGGTATCAAGAAAACCTATGTATATCCGAAATAGAAACAAGATATGGAGTTTAGAAGCAGTGGTTATTTGCACATCTCTGAATTTGTGGGCACCCATACTAGCATGTGAATTAGAGGGCATTTTTCAAAATGACTTCTTTTTACACACTGTCTTACATTTGGAAGGCAGAAATGCATAGGAAGACAATTGGTAATATCACTTGTTCTACTATTCTGTGTTCCCCTAAGTCTTCCAATAAAAACTGTACCTCACTTATGTGGGTAGTCCTAGTGCCCGCAACAGGGAAAGGCCCAAAACACAACATGGACACATCACATTTTTCCACTGAAAACTGACCCTTTTTTTGTAATGTGTCTAGCTGTGGATTTTGGGCCCTAGCTCTACCGGCACCAGGGGAAACATAGCAAATCCGGACATTTTTGAAAACTAGACACACAAGGAAATCTGTGATGGTGTGACTTGTGTGGCTCTCCCCAGGTTCTGTTTCCCAGAACCCCTTGCAGACCTCAAAATTTGCCTAAAAAAACAACTTTTCCTCAAATTTATGTGGTGGAAAGCTCTGGAATCCGCAGGGCGCCACAAACTTCCACCCACCCAGCATTCCCCTAAGTCTCCTGATAAAAATGATACCTCACTTTTTTCCAAGGAAAACTGACCCCTTTCTTGCAATGTGCCTAGCTGTGGATTGTGGGCCCTAGCTCAGCCAGCACCTTGGGAAACCTAGCAATCCTGTACATTTTTTAAAACTAGACAGGCTGGGGTGACTTGTGTGGTTCTCACCATGTTCTGTTGCCCAGAATCCCTTACAAACTTCACAATTTGCCTAGAAATCACATTTTTCCCACATATCTGTGATGGAAAGTTCTGGAATCAGTGGAGAGCCACAAACTTTCACCTCCCCAAGTCTCTCAATAAAAATTGTATCTCACTTGTGCGAGTAGGTCTTGTGCCCGCGATAGGAAATGCAGTGGCGGCTGCCGCAATACTGAAGTGGGGAGGCGGGTTGGGGGAATAATAATTTGTAAAAAACTTACCTGAGTATGCAGCCGCCTCGGTCCTCTTCTCCCCCTCTCCTCGAGTCCCAGCATGCACTGGGGCACAGGCTCCCCACCCAATCCCGGCGCTGCTCTCATGCTATCAGAGCAGTGCCAGGATTGGTCTGAGCAGCATGGTTTGCCACTCAGACAATGCCTAGGCACCTGTGCAACACAGCTGGGTTGGAGAAACCTAAGTGTGCATGTCCCACACCTCCCTGGACTCCCCTTGGTGTCTAGTTTTCAGAAATGTCTGTGTTTGGTAGGTTTCCCTAGATGGCTGCCGACCCCGGTACCAAAATCGCAGGTGACTCCCTTGCAAAAACCAGGTCATTTTGAGATAGATAATTTTAATGTCTCCACAATATGTTTTGGGCCCTTCCATGTCGCAGTAGGAAATCTGTGTCGGCCCAGTGACCCCACAACTTTCCCACACAGAAATGTGGGGAAAATGGGATACTTTTAAACTCAGTTTGAGGTTTTATGGGGATTCTGAGTAAAAAAACTTTGAGGGATCCATGCAAGCTACACCTCCCTGAACTCCTTGGGTGTCTAGTTTTCAGAAATGTCTGGGTTTGGTAGGTTTCTCTAGATGGCCGCGAGCCCGGGAGCAAGAACACAGGTGACTCCCTTGCAAAACCAGGTCGTTTGGTGATAGATAATTTTGATGTCTCCACAATACGTTTTGGGCACTTCCCTGTCACGAGCACTTGGCCCACCCATACAAGTGATGTAGCATTTTTATTGGGAGACCTGGGGGAACACTGGGTGGTAGGAAATTGTGGTTTCTTTCTGATTCTGGAAGGAGATGGCACAGTAATGTAGTGACCTTATTCACATTTTGAGGTTTGCAGGGCATTCTGGATAAGAAAACGTGTTGGGCTTCAAGAGAGGCACACCACCCTGTACTCCCCTCGGTTATTAGTTTACAAAAATATCTAGAATTGGTAGATTTTCCCTAGAGACAATAAACACCTTGGCAGAGAAATACAGAAAAGACAAATATTACTGCCCATCCATCTATTTCTCAAGTACACACACATACTGGTTGGATTTGGCACAAATGTGAGTGAAGGTTCAGAGCGTAAAATTGTATTAACAAGAGATTTCACAAAAATGTAATGTACTGTTAATAATTGAAAGGTTGAAAACCTGAACCAATGACTCACAGCTAGTGAGCTGTAAAGCCACGGCAAGGCACCAACCGCTTTACAGACCATTCGCACACCTTTCATACGTGACACACACAAGGCAATTCACACCGCCAGCCGTGGGTCCACCACATTACAACACTCACATCAACAGACAATGTAAAGACAATGTACACCCTGGCAGAGAAAGACAGAAAAGACAAATATTACTTCACAACCAACTATTCCTCAAGCAAACACACATACTGGTTGGATTTGGCACAATGGTGAGTGAAGGTTCAGAGCATAAAATTTAATTAACAAGAGATTTCACAAAAACGAAATGCAGTTAATAATTAAAAGGTTAAAAACCTGAACTAATGACTCACAGCTCATGAGATGTAAAGCTGCGGCAAGGCACCAACCTCGATACAGGCCATTCAGAAACCTTACATATGTGAAACACACAAGACCATTCACACCGCCAGCTGTGGGCCCAGCACATTACAACACTCACATCAACAGGTAGCGCCATTCAAGGGCCCATCACTTTCATATGCCCACACAACTGACACAGCAATCATACCGGCATGTGGTTGATGGAGTGTGTGCAGTGGCGTTTAACTAGCAGTGTGTGTAGTGACCAGCAGCAAGTCACTTCTCAAATACCCCCAGCCAAACGCCAGTCCACACACACACTAGCCAAATGCCAGTCCACGCACACTGCCAGCCAAATGGCACTCCATCCACACCATCAGCCAAGCACCAGTCCACACACATCGCCAGCCAAGAACCAGTCCACACACACTACCAGCCAAGCACCCGTACATGCACACCGTCAGCCAAGCACCAGTCCATGCACTCCACCAGCCAAATGCCAGTCAACACACACCGCCAGCCAAACTCCAGTCCACGCACACCGGCAGTTAAATGCCAATCCATGCACACCTCCAGCCAAGCACCTGTCCACGCACAGCGCCATCACATTTTTTTATACAAAAAGAAAACACAAACCAGTTGGAAGTAGATACAAAACTATAACTACAAACACAACAGCTCTAACTAAATACATCACACTAATGCCAACCATGAAATTTGAACAAAAAATATAAAACGATATAGACCAGTCAGTTTACTTTTACCCTCACAGTTGCACCCAAAAACCCTGTTGCGTGTGGTACAGTTTAAACCATGTGGGCCTGCACAGTCCAGGTTTAGAAGGACAATGGGGGTAGTACATACGACTCTCCTTCCTGATACCTCTTTGGGCACAGTTTCTACATTTCTTAGCAGGAAGGTTTTTTGTGACCGTGGGAGGAATGTGATCAGGAAAGTGGTGATCTTTCAATCTATCCATATCCTTCACTACTGCTTGTTAAATAACTCTTGCCTGTTCAACCTCAACAAGGCTACCTATCAGAGACTGCTGAAATTAAACTGAACAAATGTCATCTTTGACTCTGGAGAACAATCCTTGAATACAACAAAACCATTGAAGGTTGCTAAATGGAATACATGGATAGCCAGCTTCTTATACCAAATGTACGCCTTACGAACAGCAGTGTAAAGTTCCAACCTCTGATGTACACCATCCACATCACACATATGCCTTTTGTAGTCTAAAATGCACACAGCTTTGCGCACTTCAGCAACCCGACCTCAAACTGTCACATCATCAATGGTAGTCAACATGTAGACATCTCTCCTGTGAAAAATGTCATAGCTAGAAGTTCATTGCTACAAAAAGGCATTGCACTGTCCCTTCTCAAGTCTTTTACAAACAAGCTCTTTTGGGTAACCTTTACGGTTAAAGCGGATTGTGCTACAAGCAACAGTGTCCACTTTGAGCAATTCCCTGAACAATTGCACACCAGTGTAAGAGTTATCTAGGTATAAATGGTGACATTTGTTAAAAAGTCCTCTACCAAGTTCCCACAGAATGTTCTCAATACTTCCAAAAGTGGACAGGCAACAGAGGGGTCAATACTGAAATCCCTACCGGTGTACACCCTGAACTTATAGACATATCCAGTGCTACTCTGAGACAGCATATACATCTTAATTCCATAACATGCCCTCTTGTTAGGAATGTAATGCCTAAAAAACAATCGGCTACTGAACAAGACCAAAGACTCATCCACAGCTGTTTCTTTCCTTGGAACATAGATCTCTGAAATCGATCTACAAAGTGATCAAGGACAGTCAGAACCTTAAAGAGACGGTCACAATCAGGGTGATCTTGTGGCAACACTAAAGCATTATCAACAAAATGCAGCATCCGAACAAAAGCAAATACAACTCATGGTTGCAGGAAATATAACTGTTGCCATCAAGGGAATAGTAGACCTATATAAAGACAGCGATGTCTTCCTTATCAGGCCTATCAAAAAAGTTAAGCCCAAGAACTTCTTCAACTCTTCCAGATTTGTGGGAGTCCACCGGGTATCTCTAGAGTGGGGCTTAAGTTTGGCACTGTTGTCCCTCAAATACTGTTCAGCATAAAAATTAGTCTGCTCAACAATATCATACATAAACAAATAAAAAAATGTATAGGCAAAAAAATTTCAGTATTCACTCTACACCTTACAACATCACTAAAGGCAGGTAACACCGACTGCACCATGTTTGGGTCAACCCAGAGTCCAGCACTTCCAATGGGAAGCCTTTGAGCCCCAGGCTGCAATCCAGATACCTCTTGCTGCGCTATTGGCACATCAGTGTCTTCCACTAAAAGTGGCACTTCATCTACACTGAGAGTGGCTTCATCATCAGATAATGATTCCTCTCGAACAGAAAATTCACTGCCAGAATCCTGGTCTTCCTCCTCTGCCCAGTGGTGTAACATAGGCCCCCCACAGCCCCCACGGTGTGGGGGGGCCCCAGCAGCACAGCACCCTGACCTGAGAGCTCCTGATTAAGATTGGAGGGGGGCCCCTCCATGTACCTTGGAGGGGCTCCCTCAAGTTTCGTTACGTCACTGTCTCAGATGCAGAGTCAGTCTGATAATCATGGTCAGAAGAAGACTCAAAAAGCATACCAACGACCTGCTGAGTGGCCATCCTGTAGCTAGCCATAATCCTTACTAAGAAAATTAACTTGACAAACAAGTCAACAATACCCAACACTGCATAAAACAAGTAAAGTGAGACTTTCTCAAATGGAAAGTAAAACTACTGGGATATAGTAAAACCTAGAAGGATAAATCAATCACTATAAAGCACACAAATACCTATCTACTCTAAAATGATACCACCCACTTGCCAGAGACAGCAACATTGAGGATCAACTGCACTTACTCTGCACATACACAGCAAGCACTATAGAAGTCCCACTGGAAAGAAAGGAACCCCCCCCAAAACAAAACCAACATTACACACATGGCAGTAAACAACGTGCACAAATAAATATGTTACTTTGAAAGAAAATCACACAGAAAGCTAACAAAATAAATTATACAAACAGGCTAAGGATACACAGATAAAAAGATTACAAAATGAGTAGCTTACCAACCACAACTCCACAAACTGCAGATCTGCCAAAGCTGCACCCGCAAACAGGATTCACCAACAAGACTAAGGAAATGATTGGCTCTACAATAAACAAAGAAAAGAAAATGAAACCACAATTAAAAATGATAAAATATCAAAAGACACTGAAAGGAGGTGTAGCACCACCAGATGGAAGTAAATCTTACCTCAGAAACAGATCTCCCACCACATACATAACCTTATTCCCAGGTGACTCAAGTGTTACCACCCACCCTGAGGCTCAATTCTCTCATAGATCTCTCTAGGGGGCAAAAACACACCCCAGAGGGCAGATCGGCCTAGAAATGCCCAACCTGCCCTCAGGGGAGAGCAGCAAAAAATTAATATGGCCCCCCCAGAGGTCGCTCCCCTTTAAAACATAACTCGCTGGTGTCTAGTGGGCTTCTGCACCCACAAAGGGCAGATGAGCCAAAAAATGGCTGATCTGCCCTCTAGGGGTGGGTGGAATCACTAAAAAGAATTATCCCCCCAGTGGAGAACCCTTGCCCAAGGGGTCGCTCCCCAAACAAAAAAACAATCCCTTGTGGTTTAGTGGCCTTCCATCCCCCACAGGGCAGATCAACCTAAAAACGGCTGATCTGCCCACTGGGGGGTGGAATAACTAAAAATAATCTCCCCCAAGGGGAGCAATCCTTGCCCAAGAGGTCACTCCCCAAACAAAAAAACAATCCCCGGGGGTTTAGTGGGTTTCCTGCTCCCCCCCCCCCCACCGGAGAGCAGATCGTCCTAAAAATGGACGATCTGCCCTCTGGAGGGGCGGAACTTCCCCACAAAATTAGCCCCCAAGGGGAGCACCCCTTGCCTAAGGGGTCGCTCCCCGTAATCATCATACACATATTACTCCCTGGCCTCGAGTGTGTTTTGACCCCTGGGGGATGATCAGCAAAACAAACTGCCAAATCAGCCCCCGGGGGGCCGGAAACATGGATCAAATATGCCCCCAGGGTAGCGACCCATGCCTAAAGAGTAGCCCCCCCGCAAATAACACCAAAAACATCCCTGGTGTCTAGTGGTGTGGATTCCTGCTCTACGATCGCAGCCCCACCTGCGATAGTGAAGCAGGAATCCACTCTCTACAGACGCAGGCAGAAAGTCTTTCCTCTTGCATCTGTATTCCTGCAAAAAACAAAAACGAGAAGGACTCACCAAAAAGGAGTCCTCTCCCTGGACGCGCTGGAAGCAAATGGCTTCCAGCGCGTCCCCGGCTGCACTTGATGACGTCAGCATGCCATGAGCACGCCGACTTAATGAGATCTCCAAGGGGGGTGTCAGGGTTGGCAGCGAAAGCACTTCCGCTGCCATCCCCTGTGGGGGCATGTGGGTGGGTGCCCCATGGGGGAGCACCAGCGCTTCCCCCAATGGTAGGTGTCTGGATGTAATGGTTATGTCCTTGGCACAGGAGCGCCACGGCCGAGGACGCAACCATTACGCCCATGTCACAGAAGGTGTTAAGAGTGTCAACATTTTAGAAGATAAGTCATTACACTCAAACATCTTGTAAAAAAGAGATACTGCACATGGTTTGTAGCCGATCGGACGAATTCGGCAGCTCTTCTCATGCACCTCTATCATTGCCCTCAAGCTGCATCATCATAATCGTCATCTTTGCTATGGAAGCACATGTGGAATCCTCAAAATCAAGCTTGCAATTTACCAGGTGCAGCCTCTACTATAGCAGGACTAGAGTATCTGAATACTCTATTGGCCTTTGTCAGACTCCCTCTCTCCCTTTTTTTCCTAATACAAAGTTCTAACAAGACTTCATACACTTAGCAAATATGCATCTACCGCTTTATTCAACTGTCCTAAAGAGCTATGTCGACACAAATTACCTTCGACAAACGTGCACTCCACCATTTGTTCCCGCTAGAGGTTTACTCAGTTAAGCCACAACTGCCCTAAAGTGGGTGGGATCTGAGGGGCACGATGTGCCCATACTTTTTTAATTTTAGAAAAACAGTTCCCCTACTTTTTGTGAATGGACAACTGTCTGGTCATTAATTCCGACAAAATGCTTCAGCAGAGTGTAAGGCAGGTAGTCTGCTGTGCTGGGAAAGCGAGGGAAGAGCAGACAGCCAAACAAGCCTTGTTGCCAGAGTGGCTGCTTATCGGAAAGTAATGTAACTGTGCCCAACTGGTCATTCTGCAAATGTAAAGGGTGCTTGGAAGCCGGTCTTGGCTTTAATTGATGGAATCACTTGAAGCTTCCTGATGACATAGATTTATTATTTTTAAGAGGTATTGCAAGGGAGTTACCAGTTGAGCTGTGAAGTGTGTGCTCGTAAAAGACAGTTTCACAGATTTGCACTAGGTAAAGTCTGGGTATTACTAAAATCTATATTTTGGAAGCACTTTTTTTATCTTAAACCTTTTTGCGCATTTTGTAGCAGCCTATCTTATACTGTGTGTAATGCAAGTTTGAAATGATTACTTACATATTCACAGTGCTTTCTGTCACAGACTGGTACCTCTTAGCACTAAACATACATCAGTCACTATTCGCCACTACTCCAACCAGGATTCAGTTCTGTGGCTCTCTGGCTACAGCTGCAGACCTCTGCAGTGCATTAATTAATAGAGGTTTCATAATGTACGATAGTGCATTTCCCACTGATTAACATAACTTGCATTTAATTTTCATTTAAGCTGTGCCTTATTTTATATATAATAGTACAGCTACAATGGTTCGGGAAAATTGTTAACAATAAACTATTAGAAATTCATATGCATAAAAACACAAAAAGAAATAACAAAAACACAAACAAATGCCTAGACAAGAGATCTTAAAGGGGTACCCAACACAACAAACAATAATTAATACGAAAATATATTTTTTACTAAAACAGCAGATATAGAAAAAACAATTACAAAACAGTTAAAGAATATATAAAAGATGCTCACATAGTTACACAAGGAACATCACTAAAACATGGTTTACAGTGTAAACAAAAGAACAATGGCAGAGGGAGACAAAACTTAGAACAAAATAAGTCCAACAAATAACAAGAACAAAAAATGCTATCAATGCTTCCTCGTAAATATATGCCAAAGACAGGCGTCAACGGCGTTTCGACCTATAATGTTTTCAAGGTCATAATCAGGACAGGGGAATTGTTTATAGAGCAACCAATCGAGGCATTCTGAAAAATAATAAAAAAGCTACTTTTGGGCGGGTACCACAAATAAGAATATTAATTCAGTAATTGGCAACATAGCACAAAACAAAAGAAATTATCATGCATAGGATACTAATAAAGACCAACTTAAAAAATATATTAGGTCAGCCACCGTGAGACACATGATCAATTCCAAGTGTCATATGGATTAGAGGGGCTATAAATCAATCAAATATATTCATCACCAAAAAGCAATCACCTACTTGTGGGATTTGAGTGAAACGTACTCAGAAAAAATGAGAAGGGAGCTCACAGAAACAGCATCAGAAGTCCTAAATGCCAATAGATGAATAATTTCAGTATGCCAACCAAAATGAATCAGCTAAAGCTATCCATTGATTGAAAAAGTAATAGATAACTTACCAACAAAAGAAATTAATCAAAAACCAGCACATGTCTCAATTATAGTGCCAATATAAGGTCAGGTACAACTTTCAAAACTGACCCACTTACAGTTCAGAGCACTTAGCAGCCAAACGCTATAAAGAAAACAACAATGGTTTTATTTACAAGCAAAACTAAAAAAATCAAAATTGTAAAGCTTATAAAAGATGTAGCAAAGTGCATTTTACTGGGCGGATTAATCAGACCAGCCTGCATATCGCTCCCCGTCAATGCGGTGGAAGCGCGACACTCCCGGCGTCTGAAGTAGCACTGCTCACTTCAGTAAGACTGAGCGAAAGACTGCACGAGATATTAAACTTAGCAGTTATGCATCATAGAGAGAAGAACAACTACAACAATATCCAAAATAATTATTCTAATTCGCAATTATAATCTCTGGAAAAAATAAAAATTTGAAATATTCACAGAGCAGCGCTCACCGGTCTGCGAATGTGCAGCACTGGCGGCATTGCATACTCATTAGCTGCTTACACGAAAGTACGAGGAATCAGATAACAGATCCTTCTAAAAAAAGTATTGGTAGTTTTTATTATTTTATATACAGTTACCTGAAGGTGAAAGACCGAAAAAAGTTACAGAATATTTTGTTTTTTTAGCCATGCCTCTGACCCCACCCCCACGCTCACTCACCCCTCCTCCATTGCGCACAGCATCACAGTCCCCAAACTTTTTTTAATGCACTTCGACCTTTGCCTGCATTCTTGAAATACATCCCACCGAGACCTAGCGAGTGGTTCCAATATATCGAAGCACAACCAGCCTCTTCCAACCATCTATTGCCATTGATCTGCAGCTAATGTAGTGCTCTAGCAAGGGCTTACTTATATATACGGTGCTCTTCTCCTGTCTGCACCACGGCGCACCTTTTCAAAATGTTCACCAGCCACAAACAAGGAAAGTGCGCTATATTATGCAGAAGGCGCTGCCCCCAGGGCAGCAGCCCACTGGTGCTGCCCTGGGGGCATTTCATTCAAGTGAAATATGGAGCGGCTGCTTCAAAGCCTCTCCGTGTTTTTCAGTGCAGATGGCATGCTATGCACTTTCAAGAGGGGAGAGTGATCCTCTTGCAGGCAGGTACCCCCCCCCCCCAAAGGGGGATGTCTGGGGGGGTCCATGGGACCCTCTTTCTCCTCCCCAGAGGTCTGCCTTTAGGAGGTGCACTGACAGTGCTCCACCTTTTTGTGGTGCACTTTCAGTGCACCTCCTAAAGGCATGTTTGCCTCTGCGCCCACATCTGTAATATGACGCAGGCGCAGAGGAAAAGTGATTCCCGCATTTGCATGGGGCCACACCCCCACGCAAATGAGGGAACGCCCTCTAACAATAGTGCCAGGGCTATCAGTATTACAGAAGGGGACGCACAACCATCTGCAGCCCCTTCTGTAATACCATTGCTCCCCCGGGACACAATGAATAATACGGCCCTAGCAGTAAAGAGAGCTGTGCAGCACAAAATGTCTATTCTGTCACTTTTCAACAGGTTTAATGCCACACAGCTGTATTTAGTGCACTTCTACCTGTGCCTGTTACTATTTCCAAACTTGGGACCCCCTTACCAGTGCTTAATTTGTCCCCCCAAAAATATAATTAAAAGTTTCCGGGCCCAAGTTATTTCACAGGAGGCCACAACTCCTTCCAGCGCTGCCAAATGCTAGTGCCACATTTATCTACCATCACACTTCAAGAAATATGTGACATTTTAGACGATTCCATGTTGCATAAAGTTGGCAGAATGGTATAATTATCATTTTAATTTTAAAGTATATTGAACTTTTAAACAATCTGCAGATGTGCTCAGTTAAAAAATATACAGAACAAGTAATCGACCATCATAAATATGTGCTGGTATTGAGAAATAAGTCCCAATGCTGAGAACACAAACACCAACACAAGTTAAGCCCTGAACTACGCCAATGACCACTCTTGCAAAAGGTCCCCAACACTTTGTTAACGCCAGTCCTCCAGTTCTAACATGGTAACCAAGAAAAAAAACTCATAATCTAATTAAGGGGCTCTTCAGAGCAACCACTGTGCTGCCCCCTTTTATATTCAGTTGTTGTGCATGATGTTATGACTGGGTTATACCAGTCTGCACACTGAAGAATATGATGTGATAATAACACTCGATAATGGCAACCAATAACATCAAATTATATTAATTTTTCTCTGCTACTGTTCAGCATTTGTCTTTGATGTTCTAAAATTGCACCTTTTAACTTTTAGTGGCAGGCTGGTTGTGGCACTGTGCCAGTGTTGGCACCGGCTTCTTTTCTTTGCACAGAGAGGTGCAAATATTTGCTGTTGTTGTGCCAAAAAAGGTAAACACTATGCCCAGCGAATATTAATGATGAATAAAATCCTCATTCTTGCTCTCCCACGTCCGGCTTCCCAGCTCAGGAAAGTCTTGATGGTAACACTCGAGAAGGCTGGGAACAGTACAAGTGTCCACAAGATGCTGCAGTTATGCCCATTTACATGGTCTGTGCAGCCCCCACCAACAGGCAAACACAGAATTCAGTAGGCGGCAACAGAAATTACTCTGGAGAGTTACTAAACACTGAAGCAGCATGGGATGGGGTTTGCACCATGCAAATTGTTGGTGCAAATTCAAGTACAAGCTGCATTCGAGTGGATGGACCTTCTCTCGAATTGAGGCTTAACATCAACAGGGCATCAATGACAGGGAAGCACTTTAGGCCCTTCAAGGCCGACAGAGAGTATTAGATTTACAAACCATGAAGGTTTATTACAGATTAACAAAGTTGCAAACTCAAATTGTTCAAATTAGAAATAAACCAATAATCACCTTATAAAAGCATTTTTCAGTGTAATCCAAAGTGAGTCAAAATACCAAAGGCAAGTTATTTAAACATTGTCATATGCAAATCGAATAAGATTCAGTTTCTCCTGAAAGGAAACTCCCTAATGCTGAACTCAGAAATTGAAAGATTGGGGGGAATTTAGAGCAGAAGGTGTCAGCAAATAAAGTGTCTAAGAGAAAGGATTTGCTCAAGAGTTTAACTCTGCAAACATGAGCAAAGGCAAGTAACAGATCACAAGAGAATGGAAAGGTGCATCTGCTTTCAAGCAAGTGAGCATATCTGACTCAAGCTCAGCAATACACAATTAAATCATACAATTTCTCAGCAAAATGTAACATTCCCCACTATTCCCAGGAAACGGGGACCATTGGGGATTGAATGTTCTCTGGTAAGGAATCCTCACGCATCTTCACATCCATCACACAAAGAGTACAGCTGCACAGCTTCAGGACATATCTTGAAAAGGATGAAGTATCGGAGTCAGCCTGTCTCCAACACAGGTATGGCAGATTCATTATTCAACTTTCAGTGAAACTCCCAAGGACAGTCAGTTCTCACAGAAACTAAAACATATGCAACAATTTACTTAATTTAACTTCTGCAGCTCGGCTCCTCGAATGAGCGAAAGAGTGAAAGAATCACAACAGCCAGAAATACATTTTAAATATGAGCATGAGTTGTTCAAACTGAGGCCTACATTAACTATAGCTAACGTAACGTGAACACACTCTAACTATGGTCAACTATAACGTGAAAATCGAACTTTATATGTGAGTGCATGATGTGTATATAATACACAATTTAGTACATAATAATCAACCCAAAAAACATGGACAGAGTATCGAATATGGAGTGCATTCCAGCTGATTTCCATATGCTAGGCAGATGTAGTGGTATTCCTGAAAGAGTAAAATGTTGCCCTATATGTCTGAGGTGCAGGTATCAGGCTTGCATGTTTTGAGAATTCTAATGGTTTTAACTCAAAATAATTCTGGATTGTTGAGTGCTCCTCTACATAGAATTCTATGAATCCCACAAACAGAAAAGTAGAACTATTCAGCATTAGTTAGGGGTCATGGAGGCTGAGGATTTATAGTGAAGGAACTTTATAAGTTTGTTGGAAGGTGGTTTATTGGTGGTGGTAAGTATGCACCTACCACCAGTAACAAGGCCACCGACACTGTACTGGGTTCTAAAAGGGGTCTGTATAAATTAGTCCCTTGCTCAACCCTTGGTAGCCGACACCAAGCAATAAGGTTTAACTTAGGAGACAGGCATGTAAAGCATTTAAAAACACCAATATTGTAAACAAGTAAGACACAACACACAATAAAAATCACACACCAATTTATAAAAATAGGAAATATTTTTATCGTCAAAGTGACATTAAAATGACCACAATCAAATATAGGGAACCAGAGATATGAATTTTTAAAGAATAAACACTTTCTAGTGCTTAGAAACCAATAGTGCCACTCGGACATCTGGTCACACGTGACCGGAACAAAGTCAAAGTTTCAGGCCGATTGCGATGGAGCCCTGTTCGGATGCACAAAGCATGAGGCCCTGGTCAAAATTTTACCTTCGCACTTAGAAACGTTTTTGGAGCTTTTTCTTCTGAGGGCCCTTGCTGCTCTTTACCAGGCCGGATACGGTGAGGGTTCACCGGATTGACTTTCAGGGAGCTCCCGGTCAAATCATGGAAGTCGGAGCTCTTTACTGGGAAGAACCTGGAATCCGGGCTGGGTCGCGGTTGAAGGTGGCCGGCTTGGCTCTCATGGTCGGGTCGGTCATCTTTATGAAGCTTTTTTCCAAAAGTTCCCAAAACTTTCTTAAACTTCAGGAGGTCTTTCCAGAAGGTCTCCTTGTAGGTTCTAAGGGTCCAAGACACAAATCCAAGGGTCTGGAATCTCCTAGATGGTCCTTGGCAGGCCTGGACTACACTTCCCAGAATGCACTTTGTCAACCCCTTAAAAGTCCAGTGGGACGCACTCAAGGAGGGGGACTTTGGCTGGAGAAGGGTCAATTAAGCTCTGTTTACCTGTAGCTGCAGGAAGTCCTCTCCTTACTCCTTCTTGAAGTAAGGCAAAGTTCTCAGAGCTGTAGAACCAGATAGTGCAGCAGGCGCAGTCTTCACCAGGCAGGCCCTTGAGTGCAGATCAGGATTCCAGCAGGACAGTCCTCCTTCTTCTTGGAGTTTCAGGCAGCCAAACTGAGAGGCTATGCATCTCTCACATATTTTTTCTCAGCTTCTGGGCATCAAGAGGGGCAAACCCCTGACCAATGAGATGCAGGGTGCCACCTAGGCGCATGACCACTTCCTCCAAAGTGTGGCATCTTCTTATCCCAGAAAACACTAGTCTTACAAAATCCATGATGGCTGAAGTTTCAGCAGAGCAGTAAGAGATAACTAAACCAACTCTCAGTGTAGCTCATTTCCATAGCTCTCCTCCCCCTAATATCTGCAAATTCCTTCCTTAAGCCTGCTATCTGGCTGGGGCACATGGGACTGTGGGTAGGTAGACCTGGCATTCCTTGCCTGCCCTGTCACCTTTGAGGCCTCATGCTTTATGACCCCTCTCCCATGCCCCGGCATTCCTGTATAGCTGCAGAGCTCTCTCCAGCAGAGAGCCTCTCCCCTGGATAGACACTTATCACCTAATCAAGGCACCCTTGCTAAGCCTGTTAGCACTGACCAATCAGGAAAGACTGCAGGAAGGCTGGATTTTGGCTTACAGACAAGAAAGTGATATAACTTCTTTTCTGTGCAAGTTATGATAAATCCAACAAGAGCAATCTGTTGAATTAATCACTACCATTCTGTTAAATCTTTGAATGATATTTTCATACTTTCCTAGCAATAGTTATGCGTCCATAACATATTGCCATGTGAACCTATGTATCTACAATGGGGAAAATGAAATGTGCAATTCTTCCCTCACCAGGGTTTATAAAACATATTTTATAAGGACCCAGATCATATTTACAGGATTCCCCTCCCAACCCCTGGGACACCTAGGGGAGACCTGAGGGTTGCCTAATATGTAAACATGATGTAGATTAATATTTCACAGTGCCCACAGCACCAAAGTCAACTTTGCAGGGGATTTCCTAAATTGGGAGAGAATAAAATGGGCAGTTTTCCCTCACCACGGTTTGTAAAACATCTTTTATTGGGACCCTGCTTATAGTTACCTGACCCCTCACCCCTGGAACACCTAGGGAAGACCTTGGGGGTACCTGATATGAAACAATAATGTAGATCATCACTGTTATAGTGCCCCTGCCACCAAAGTCGAGTTTGCAGTGAATTTACTTTTTAAAAGCAGTGCTGCAACTCAGGGCTGCTTTTAAAATGACTTCGGGCTCTCAGCAGTGCACACATGCAAGCACAAAAAAGGCTGCTGGCCTCTAAACTGCCAGGCCCTATTATATACTAGGGACTAATAGGTAGTTTTCATCCCCTTGCCCTATTATCTACTACAGACTTATAAGGCAGGTCATGCCAATTATAAGTGTACCTCAATGCATGTGTGTTTGTTTAACATAGCACTGGCCCTGGGCCTGATTAGCAGGGTTCTTGGCACAGTCAGAGTCAGCTACCATTAGTACCATCCAGCACACAAAAATTGGGGGTGAACATGCCAAAAGAGTGACTTTCTAACAAAGTTCTTGGGCTGTTATTGACAGTATTATAGTAATTTTACTCTTGAAGCCTGGTGTAATTGTATTGCAGAAGGAAAGGATAAGGGGAAGTCGAGGAGGCAGATGTCCTTTCAGAGAATTTCAGGATTGTTCTTGTTAAAAATGTAAGAATTTGGGATTTTCTATTAAATTCATTTATGGAAATCTTAATATTTACATGGTTAATCTCCTAGAATCGTGTCCTTAGTAAAGAGTTTGTCACCCTCTGGGCCTAGTGTGCGCTGTATAAAACTACAAATAGTGAAATAAATAGATAAATGACCAGCAGCAGCTGAGCCCACACACCTGTCCAGGAATACCTCAGCTACTAATAGACCACAGAAATCTTTACCAAGAGAACCTGCAGCTGCTATTCTTTTGTCTTGAGTGCCATGTTAAGGAGCTGCAGGGATTCTGTATCATTGACAGTAAGTGTTCTTTTATTTGTGATCTTAATGCTCATGCACTTCCATTTGTTTGGACCTAAGTGAGTCAGTAAGCCAGTAGTTGAAAATAACATTTACATAAAATACACAATAAAACATACATTGACTCTTGAAAGGAGTGAAAATAAGGTAAAGTATATCACCAACACTGATTATTAGCAGGGGGAAGGACAAATTATGGTGAATTCCTTCTCCTGAAGAAGTACTCGGCAGCCCACACAAAAAAACATTGCACTGCTCCTGACCGTATGATAAGATTAAACGTCATGTGGACATTTTAATATTTGTCAGGCATGTTCATTCTATTCCACAGTAAGCTTTTATAATTAACCCTCAGACACCAGGAAAGAGTCTTGCTTGCCTTATTCCTTCAACCTGGCTATTTTGTTCTTTATAATGATCGAGACAGCTCAGCTGGACTGTCTTTTCATCATGGAGACTTGGACCAAGGCGGATTCTGGCCCGGATTATAGTATCGTAACACCACCAAGGTATGGGGTGGTTAGATTGGACAGAACTATTCGTAGGGGGGGAAGGCCTAGCCATTATTTCTGGAGAACACCTGAGCTGCACTCTAGAAGCTATTAACACTCCCATTCAAGGCTGTGAAGTAGGTTATTTTAAAATCATAAATAAGAACTCAGTGAGGCTGGTGGGTCTGCGGATTTATCGTCTGCTTTGTCCTAAATAGCAATTTCTTTCATACTGGCACCAAGTGCTGGAGCCCTTCATTGCAGGTAACAAGTTTGCTATCCTGGGAGATTTTAACCTTCAGATGAAGAGCAGGATCGGGATTCCAGGGCTTTTTTGAATTTTATGTCTAGCTTTGTTCTAACCCAACGGTTCAAGTCCTCCACTCACAAAGCAATACACATATTAGATGGGATCTTCTCAGATCAAGAGAATTTGATGTTTAGAGAGTGCTATCAGACTGGACAGATCATAGTCTGGTAAAATCTTTGGTTCAGGAGGAATGCGCAGTGGATCAAACTCAGAGCATGACCAAGAATATTAGAAACTGGGGCAAAATTGCATAGGAGAGTTTACCCATGCCCTAGAGAAATTGAAGGAGAAGGACCTTTTGGGTCCGGGTTCATCTGCAGAAAATTTTAATGATTGGGTAAGATCGGCTGTAAAGGAGGTTGCCCCCCTTAGGAGATTTAGCTCTAAGGGTAGGAAGAGCTTAAGGAGATCCAAAGGCAGTGTAGGAGGCAGGAGCGGAAATTGAAACTGGCCCCATAGCCGGAGGAGAAAAACAAACTTAGGGAGCTTACTCTCAAATATAAAAGGGTGATGAAAGAAACCAAAACAGCATAGTTCTACCATAGGATAAGGTTGGCCATTAATGCCCGAGAGAATGTTTTAATACATTGCGCACACTTATGTCAGCTTCAAAGTCTCAGGAGGTGGAGAACTCCCAGACTTTCTGCAATAAGGTAGCAGAGTTTTTTAAAGAAAAATCTTGAATATCCATGTGGATTTTCCAGCACCCTGTGATGGTCCTGGTGGTTCTGGAACTCAGTCACTCCATGAGAAGAATGGATTAGCATCAGAACATCTTACCCCCAGCTGCTTAGCCAAATTCTCCCCACTGCCTGCATCCAAAATCAAGTCCCTGCTAGCAGCATTACTTCGGGTTCTCCTGACGGCCCTTGCTTGCTGAGGATCCTTTGACTTGTTCCGGACCTGATGATTGATGCTTTGGAGAAGATCTACTGTGAGGTCTAGAGACCGGGTCGTATCCATAAGTATGGAAGGAGACAGTGGTCATCCCCCTAAAGAAGAAGCCTGACAGTGACCCCACTGACTTGAAAAATCTGTGCTCAATTTCTTTGTTGCCCTTTCTGACGAAGATCTTGCAGAAGCATATAAACCAGGAACTAGCTCATTATCTCCCTGAGCATGAACTCTTGGATCCTTTGCAGAATGGGTTCAGGAATAATCATGGCATTGAATCAGCACTTATTACCACTACGGACTCTATCCGTAGGCAAGTAGATCAGGGAGATGTGGCTATCCTGGTTTTGCTAGACCTATCAGCGACCGCTGACACCATATCTCCATCTTTGTTGGTGCAAAGGCTGCGGCAGACCGGCTGAAGGATGCAGCCCTCAAGCTGTTGGAGTCCTTTCTGTGTAATAGAACTATCACAGTTAGTTCTGGTGACTTTAGTGCAGCCCCATTTCAACTCCCCTGTCGTTCCCCAAGGGTCGTCCTTAAGCCCAACCCTATTTAACTTGTACGTTGCCTCATTGGCGAAACTGGTACGGTCCTTTGGTTTCTAGGTGTCATCCTATGAAGGCCTGGGTGAAGTTTGCAGAGTTGGATACACGGAACTCCGCAAAGTGCCAGAAAAACTCTGCAGCGCTCTGCAGAGTTCCGCCAGCGGGGGAGTCTGTTAAGTCGTGCTGCTCACATTGTTTTTTAGTGCCGGGAGTTTGTCCCGTGCTGTAAAATCAGCACGAATGGCACTACGCATCACGCCAGAGAGCGCTGCTGCTTTCTGCTGCTCGAGTAGACATTCTACCCGAGTGGCAGCTTCCTCAACGCAAATGGCAGATTTCTCAACGCGATCAGTCGCGACCTAACTCGATAGCCCACTATGAGAAATATCGCCAGGAGGAGGTCTAGCGCATGATTTTTTCTTGCAAGTTCTCGCCAACTTACCGTTGGCAAGTCGCACAAGAGAAAAAACTCCACTCCGCGTCACTTCACAGAGATTTTTGGAACTCCACACTCCGCATTGAGTGCGGAGTGGGCAAAACTCCGCCGGTGGAGCGGAATTCTTCGCCCACCCCTAATCCTATGCGGATAACACCCAGATAATCGTTTCCATCTCTGATGACTGGTAAGAGTCCTCGGGCACGTTTAGGGCATGTATGCAGGAGACTAGCAGATGGATGAAGGTTAATTGGCTAAAAATGAATCAGGAGAAAACCAAGATTGTGGTGTTTGGAGCAGGCAGTTCCATCTGGACTGATCGTTGGTGGCCAGATACCTGTGGTACCTTACCAATCCCAGTGACGGCGGCCAAAAACCTTGATGTGCTGTTTGATAACACCTTGACTTTTGACCTCCAGGCTAATAGAACGGTGAGCTCATGTTTGCGGTGTGGGTCGGGCATGGGCTGCGCCTGGGCGAAGCCCTGCCCAAAGCCGGGCCAGTCTGTGCCGTTTCTGCGTCCGGACAAGGCTGAGCTGGGCCACCCTCCTAACTCCAGTTGGACGGAGTAAGCATTTTTTAGTAACCTTTTATATTTCCTCCTTCTTTTGCTGCCCCTTCTGCCCAGCAATTGATCTTACAAGAAGTGGGAATTATCCCTTTGGTTGCCGTTGCTCCGTGTCCTGTTCTTACTGCAACTCCTCTAGCCCCCTCGTTGCATGCAAGCTTGTCTTGAGAAGGTGTCTAAGTGAAAATCAGACCTTAAACGGGTGGCTCCCAGGCCAAAGAAAGACTAGCATGCTGGACGGTTATATCGAGAAGGTTTTGGGGAAAATCGATAAAGAAATCCCATGTATTGAAAGAAGGCTTTCACTTGTTACAGTCACTGCCAGCTCTGAGGATGTCATTATACCTGACTCTGCCCTTGGCTCCACTCCCCAACCAGAAGATGTTGTTGTGGCCAGCAGTGTAGGGGATCTAACAGGCCCTCTGACATCAGTTATCCTGTCCCCCCCAGGTGTTAATCCTTCAATCAAGCCCTCTCCAAGCCTTCCAAACCCGTCAGTTCCAGACATAAAAAGGCTAACACCTGCAAATCAAGTAGTATCAGATCCCAACCTACCTAGAGGGGGAGTGACTCTGTGACCCAAGTTGGCTCTCCCACTGACAGCCATGAAGTGTTTCCAGACAACTTGGTCAAAATGATTGAATCAATTCTAGACGCCATATTGAAAGTTCTGTCCGATCGCCTGGAGTCAATCAAGGAGTATTTATCCTACTTTATTCAAAAACAAGCCCCTGGGTGTCCCAATCTGCCATTTATAGCTGTTAGTAATACTACTGCTGCAAATAGCCTCCAGACAGATGTAGTGACCATCAACAAGGGCTTGGGTGAGGGTGCAGCCTGCCGCACCTTGTACTGTTGCCTCCGCTACTCCTGCATCTCAGGCCCAGGGTTCTTTTGGGGCCCCCTGCCCATAACATCCTCCCTACCAGCACTAGCCTTCCATTTGTGGGCCCTCCTTCCAGGTGTGACCTCCCTCCAGCGGCCTGTCCTTACGCCATTGTGTTGGTAGATGTGCCTATTCTTCGACGTGGCGTCACTGAATCCACAGAGGAATTAGTCTCTACATCCATCCATTGGATCCATGATAACATGTGGGGCAGAGACTTGTTATTTAACGAAGTGTTAATGGCCAGAAGGGTGGGCTGCGTTGGTAAACTACAAAAGGCATTTCCGGGGGACTGTGTTATCATCTCTTTCCGAAACCCGAGAACAGCTGGGCACCTGATAGGGGCTTTTTCACAAAGCTGGCATAAGCCTAGTAAAATCAAGATCTTACCACTTGGCTATTTTTATAAGCCCCCTGCCACTCGTCATAGCTACCTAGTCAACCGGGGCCTGGATTGCTCCCTGGGGGAAATATTGCTTACAACACATGCGATACATCGCATGCCATTACAACGCGGTAATTACAACGACCGCGTTGTTACATCACAAACCATTACAAAGCAAGTCGTTACAACGACTTGCTGTAGGGGGCAGAAGGTGTTGGATTTAAAATCCAACACCTTCCCTACAGTTGCACAGACTGGAGTTGGAATAGTAAATTATACTATTCCAAAATCCAGCGCGCCCCCTTCAGCAAGTCGCTGTAACGACTTGCGTTGTAATGGTATGCGATGTAACAACGCGGTCGTTGTAATGACCGCGTTGTAATGGCATGCTATGTATTCGCATGCGTTGTAACGAGGCCTATTCAGTTGTTTCCCCCCTTTCTTTCCTTGTTTTTTGGGAGAGGAGGAGCCCTGTCCCACCCGGGACACCCCAGACATGGCTTCCACGTTGAGGGCAGCCCAGGAAACCCACCCGGGGCTGCCCCGCCAGCTCCTGCGTGGCCGCCGTTGGAGCCAATAGCTCTTTTCTCCTATTTCCGCTCTGTGCGCGCAGGGTGTGTGCTGATGGAGGTGGCATCCCTGATTCCCCCATACACAGGCTCATGGAGCGGGGACAGGCCCACCCCCTCCTGGCTCGTTAGGGGGCCCATAGATGGGGTCCCGGGCCCCTTCCTTCTTTGCTGGAGGAGCGAACAGTGCTCCCCTTTTCTTTGTGGCAACTGGGGGCCCCAGTGGTAATTAAAGATGAGGGGTGGGGGCTCCACACATGTTCCCTCCTGGAGCAAATAAATGAATAAATCCTCCACCGACCCCAGGCTCACCCTGGGGGTAATTTTTGAAGATGCAGCGGAGCCCCACACAATGCGTTTCTTGAAGAAAAGGTCACCAACCTTAAAATTGCCATAACTAGGGCCCTGTTGGGGCGATTTGGATAATCTTTGGGTCATTTTACTGCTGGGTGGCAAGCTCTAGCAACCAGGAGCAGTTTTAGCAGACCTCCTCACCTCCAAAGTGGAGTAATCTACAGGGAACATCAAAGGCCTGATCACCAAGGGAAAATAACTTCCTGTGATCACTATTTAGCCTCACGCAGAGCACGCCACCCTCCCGCTTTTTTATGTCACAGGATTAAAAAGGGTTGGCGATTTAACAATTTTAAAACTACTCCTCTACTGGGTGAGGCTATAGTCGATTCCCGAGACCCATCATTTCAGGCTAGCCATGGAGGATATCATGTGCCATAGAAACGCTCATCTTCTCCCCTGGTTAAAGCGTGTCAAATTCCATGTTACTGACCTGGGCCTGAGCAACCTTTGGAGTAATCCATCATCAATGGGGGCAAACTCAAGGAGTAAAGTTAAAGCCACTTTTTGGGATAAGAGAATAAATTAAATGAACTCCACCTAAAAGCGAACTCTGGGGAGTTGGTAGAAGCTTTCTTGGCCTGTAAAGCCCTCTCTGCCAAGGAAGCATACATTGACCAGATCCAACCACCCCTGGCAGGCACAATGTATATTAAATTCAGACTGGGAGCACTTCAAGTCAACAACTTTACACATAGATGGAAGTGTCGCCAAACTTGTCCCCCAGCCTGTGATTTTTGTAAACATGTCAATGAGGTTGTTGAACACGTTCTGTTTTTTCTGCCCCACAAATGGCAGACCCAGGCAGAGATGGATCAAACTGCTGTGTACTCTGTGGGGTGTGAGGTCATATTGGGTGGGTTAACATATCCTGAGATGGGATTCAAGCCAGGTAGTGGTTTTTGGAGTCAGTCAATTTCTCTACATAGTGTGGCTATACAGGCAAAATCAGGGAGCGCTGTTCTAATTGGATATGCACTTTTTGATCAGTTTATTCACATGCAACCCATGATTGTCCCAGGGTCGAAGTGGTTTGAAAATTGTATTACTGTACCTTTTAAATGGAAATGTGATTGCTGCTATACTTATCCTTTTAGAAAACTTTTTATTTGATTATTTATTTGCCCAATGTAGTAATGGTCTGTGAATGGGGGCACCATTATGGTTTTTAACTAATTCATCAAACTAACATCACATTGATAATGTAATCCGTTGTTTCCACTGGCTCCCTGCACCACTTTTCCTCCTGGTCTTTGTCTCTGGGCGCAGAAGTCCAGAACTTTCCCCCAACTGCTCCTCAGGGGTTTTAAGGGGTCCAGCCTCATTGGCGCTTGGAGAGACCCACTGATCCTGGGATCAACTGCGGCAGTGTCCTTAAGACCTTTTTGGGAATCTGGGGTTTTCTCCTTCCAGTTGTCCATGGCTTTCACAGTCCCAGGGTCCAGCAGCAAAAAGCACAAGCAGCACCAACCAAGAGAGATTCTCCCCCTTGTGTAAAACAGACGTTTTAAGTGGGGGTGGAAAGGTCTAAAAGTCTGGCACCCCTGGCAAATCCTAGGGTGTCACATCACTTCTCCGTCCCTGTTCCAACCCTCCTACACAGCATGCTGGGACAATTCAAAATGGCGTCACCCAGGACTCACTGGTTGCATCTCCTCTGGATCTCTCAGCTCCACCCCTCGCCCCACTACCAGGACTTCCCCATCAAAACTTGAAAGCAGAGCCCCCTCTTTGGTTGGCTCCCGAGGTCTGGGCTCGCTGGCTCATCCTGGTACAGTGTGACAACTAATTGATGGATGCATATCCTTTATCCCCACCCCTTTCCTCCTCAGGAGCTGAGTAAAGAATTGTTAATTGCTCCTTTTGTGTGGGGTGGCCTTTTTTTCCTGCTGATTGAGAGAAATGTAATTAACTTGGCACAGCAGGGTGATAAAAGGCCTAGGCTCTGATCCTGAGCTGAGCCAGAGAATATGACAATCCTGGATGACCCATAAGTTATACCGATATCGTCTTGGAAATCTCAGATTTGGGGGCATATTATCAAGGGCTTATCGCAGCTTTAGCGGCACTTTTTTGCCGGTAAAGCGGCGATAATTTTATCGCCCTATTAGCAAGATGCAGCTAACGGGCCTTAGCGGGAGTTTTTGGGCGATAGCGGCCCGTTTTTTATCTCAAAGCATGTCAGCGATATTTATCGCTAATGACATGCAAAGTAGGCGTTCCTCACTAAAACTACATGGAAACAGTCGCAAACACAACTTCCCTCTATTATCAATGCCCGCGAAGCGATAAGAAAAGTCGCGCTAACCGCGCTTATCGCTGGAATTTAACGCCTGAAAAAAACTTGACTTAAACATCTTGTCAATTCAATTCAATTCAATTCAATCAGCTTTATTCGATTATATACATAATAATCATAAAAGCACAGTGTAGGAGAGTAGGATCTGCTTCACATGGGTACCCCCACTTTTTGCTGATGCTTCACTGTTTTTCGACATTAGTCTGGCTGGGGCCCTGCTAATCAGAACCCCAGCCTAGCTGCTTCCTCTCTAAAATGGTTTCCATGTGCCTTAGGCACATCACTGATTGGGATCTGGAGTGCCCTTATAAGTCCCTAGTATATGGTATACTATGTACCAAGGGCATAGGTACCTCAGAGGCCTGCCAGGGGCTGCAGCATGTATTATGCCACCCTGGAAGGCCATCCAAACTGACACCACAGGTCTGCTACTGCAGCCTGGGTAAGGTGGTGCATGCACCCCTTACTGTGATATAGGTTACCTATATCACTAAATACATACACACATATAAACCTATAAGTCACTCCTAAGGCAGGCCTTACCAATCCTAAAGGCAGAGTGCATGGTTCCTATGTGAGAGGGTGCCCCTGCATGAGCAGGGCCCTCTGCAGCGTTCGGAGACCATCTCTGATGCTGTTTGTAGTGCAGCCTGACCATATACTCTTAAGCGCATTATAACCTCGCGGTAAAATGCTAACTTTGGAATGGCTGCACCTAAACATGTCGTGTTTGGTGTCAAACATCTTGGAATACTACCCCCCGCCAATTCTGGCGGCGGGGGTAGCATTCCACCCTTCTAGAGGAAAGACATGTTAACTCTGGCTAGCCCGGTAACTTCTTTCCAAAGCCCTGGCATCACAAAATGGATGCTGCTGCCACAGACACGAGTCTGGCCTCCTGCTGCTGGACGAAACTCCGGCAGGGGAGGCCTGGACAATAGGTTTCCTGTCCCAGGGAGGTGTGACCACCTCCCCAGACAGGATAATGTGTATTGGGGCTGGGCGGGAGCACTTTCGGGTGCTTTGAAGTCCTGCACTGGGGGCACATTTGGTGTCCCTGTGCATACCCCAGTTCAAACCGGATCAGGGGCTTGCAGCCCCTGCTTTGGCGCGAACTGGACAAAGGGAAAGGGGTGTAGCCACCCCTCTGCCCTGACCCACCCATAGGTGGGGCCACAGAGTAGTCCAACCCCTAAACTTAGTATAAGTATAGGATCCCAGTCCTTAGGACTTTAGATTATCCCTGGACGAAACTCTGAAACTGAATCCTGGACCTTCGACGCTCTACTCACGATTAGAGGACAGAAGAATCTCCCTTGGGATCAAGGAGTGACTCCCCTTCTTGGCAGGCACCAAAGAAGTATCTGTCCGGTTCGCATTTCTGAAGCTCCCGTCGGACGCCAAAGTCATCGCATCACCAGAGGTGGATTCTCAGACTTCCCTGAGGCTACCCTGAGTCTCCAGCAAAGCTGAGGCCCGTGGCTATCGTGGGTGACTTGAAACCGTGACCCCTGGACACCGAGCACATTTGCAAGTGCATCCTCTTTTGGGTCTCCCAAGAAGTCGTGCTTTGGGCTCCGAGTAGCCCTAGTCTCCAGCACCAACTGCACCGAAGATCACTGGCCCCCACTCCACGAGTGTCCTGTAAGCCAGATCCACGTGCGGCGTCATGAGGCTCCTTCGCGGTCGCTAGCCCGTTGGCTAGTAGCCCTTAACGAAGGCCAATCTTTTTCTAACTTGGCATCCTGGTTGCTCCAGGCCTGCCCTCACTTACCCTCGCTGGGTGAGTTCCCCAGACCTTGCTGGTCTGCACCATCGACGATCTTCCTCTGCATCGAGACTTGCCGTTGCCAAGGCTTGTTGGGTCCAATCCGGTCGCCGACACCTCAGCACTCGACAGACATCGTGTACCAGCCCGAATCCTGCTCCTGGTCGCCGACAACGCCTCCTGGACCTCGTGGCTGAAGAGTCAAGACGACTGTCAATGCACCTGAAGCACTCGACATCGGTGGGCATCTGTCCATCGCCTTCCTGGTCACTGGCTAGTGACCCAGACTCTGTCCCCTCTGCTTTCAGGTTCTTCAGAACTCCGATCCACTCTTGGATCCACCCGGACACTTTTCTCTTGGTCGCCAGCAGCACTTTGCAGCAGATCGCCCTTCAAATCGACGACGAAACCCGACCCCGAAAGGCACCTATGCACCCGGCTTCCCTGGGTGAGGTAACACGAGTACTCCGGTGCTCCCGTGGGTAGAGACTCTTCAAAGTCCTAGATCTCAAAGGGTTTGGTCCAAGTCCTCTTTTAAGTGTCCCTTTTCTCTAATTTCCCGATCACGACTTTCTCCATAGAAGTCAACGGCGTATCGCGGTTGTGTATTTACACCGCACGCGTCTCCCGTGGGTCCCCTGTGTCACTACCTTGGGTGGTTCCTTGTGGTCCAAGCACTTCTAGAGGCTCTAGGCCTAGTGTCTAGTTCAGTCGTGGTTCTTATACCACTTTATTGGTATATGGTTTGGTACGCCCCTAGGGCCCAAACGTGTATTTGTGCTATTACTGTGTTTAAATAACTTCTAACTTATGTACTTCGAACTCTAGCCTCATAAAGAGACTAGAGGGGTGTGTTTAGCAATAAATACATATATTTTGAATATATACCTGGTGTGGTGCTCTTTCATTTGATCACTCAAGAGATTATAGACTGGTAAAACAAGCTGCTTTACATTCCTTCAAGACTTAGCCTGAAGGCTGCTCTCTATAGCTACCACTAGGATAGCTTTCAATAAGGTTGTCTTTAACCTATCTCCAATAAGGGGTTGTTTGGACTGGTGCAAGGTGCCCACTATAATTAGTGGACAGCATATACCAGGCCAACTTCTCACATTGGTGTGCAGCGTGTGGGATTCCAGCTTGCTATTGTTTTACCAGATAATCTCAATTGAATTGATCAACTGAAAACCACTAAAGGTACCTAAGGTACATATAATTTAAGCTTAGAATACAGTAAGTTCTACTGAACTTAGAGTTGTGTGTTAAGGGATAGCACAACCCTTTCTACAACTCAAGAGAGTTTAGTAGGCCACACTAGAGTAGGTAGTGCATACACCACACCACACTAGTAATGTCTTTAAGGGCAGGATCTAAAGAATCCTTGCAGGAAGCCATTGAGCTTCCACCCTCCAAGTATGATACACTCCCATTCTTGGAATTGAGAGCTTTATGCAACTTGAGAAAAATAAGGACAGGCCAAAGCCCCACCACCCAACACCTCAAGGAGTTGTTGGTGGCTTATGACCTTAGTAAGCCCTTGGGGACTGAAGGGGTAGGAGCTGAGGGTGGGGCAGATGATGAGGATGGGACCAGGGGTACCAGTACCCCCAGCCCCCTCTGAAACTGGCCAGGAGGGCAACAATGGCCCTGACCTGGATAATCCAACCCCTCCTGAGGAAGATGAAGAGGAGGATCAGAATGATGCCCCTTTGTCCCCCAGGAAGGATTGTGAGTGTGGCCAGAAGGTCTAGATCTTCTTCTCAGGAGTCTAACCACTCTGGCACCTCAATAGGGAGCTCTGTCTCATCTCATAGGAGGGAATCCTCTCATGAGAGAAGAAAGAGGCTGGTTCTATATGAGGAAGCTCAGCTTGAACTCAAAAAGAAGCAACTAGCCATAGACAGGAGTCCCTAGATGTCTTTAGAGAGAGAAGAAAGTTGGGACTAGAGTCCCATGGTGGCAGCCAAATCCTAGAGATAGGGAAAGGTCCTATGACCATAGGAACCTGAGCAAGATTGTCCCTCCCTATCAGAATGGGGATGACATCCACAAGTGGATAACTGCTCTAGAGAGGGCCTGTAAGGTACAGAAGGTCCCTCAGGAGCAGTGGGCAGCAATCTTGTGGCTCTCCTTTGCTGACAAAGGTAGAGATAAGCTCCTCACTGATAGAGAGGAGGATGCTGATAATTACAAGGTCTTGAAGAGTGCTCTTATTGATGGGTTTGGCCTAACCACTGAACAGTACAGGTTGAAGTTCAGAGATACCCAAAAGCACAGACTCAAGACTGGGTAGACTATGTGGATTGTTCTGCCAAGGCTCTGGAAGGCTGGTTGATGGGCAGTAAGGTGTGTGACTTCTCAGGATTGTACAATCTGATAATGAGGGAGCAGATTCTTAATAACTGTCAAAATCAGCTGTTGCATCAATACCTGGTAGACTCTGATCTGACCTCTCCCCAAGAATTGGGAAAGAAGGCAGACAAATGGGTCAGAACCAGGGTGAAGCAGAAGGTACAGAACCAAGGTGGGGAAACCAAGAAGCAAGATGCTAAGAACTCTGACAAGGGTGGGGAGAAGGGTAAAGATCAAAAGTCTTCATCAGGCCCCCAAAAATCTTCTTCTGGTGGGGATTCACAGTCTACCAAAGGGAAAGGCCAAAGAAAACCATGGTGCAAGGTCTGTAAGCAAAAGACCCACTGGACCAGTGATTGCACCAAGTCCAAAGACTCCAGTCCAGCACCCACCAATGCCCCTAAGGCACCTGTTCCCCCTAGTACAGTTGGTGGGAGTGCTCCAGCCAAGGGTTTAGTAGGGTTCACCCTGGGTACTGAGTTGGGCTCTGACCTAGTCAGAGAACTGACTCAGGCTGTGTTAGTCTGTGATGGAGGCATGGATGTGACCTCCACTGTGAGTCCCAGTAATCTGGGCAAGTACAGACAACAGCCTTTAATCAATGGACGTGAGGCTTTGGCATTTAGGGACACAGGGGCAAGTGTCACAATGGTGACACAAGACCTTGTGAATCCTGGGCAAGTTATACTTGGTGAGATGTACCAAGTGACCAATGCTAGCAATGTCAGAACAGACCATACTCTGGCAGTTGTTAACTTCTCCTGGGGAGGGGTAACTGGCCTTAAGAAGGTTGTGGTAAGTGCAAACCTACCAGTCGAATGCTTGCTTGGCAATGACTTAGAGACTTCTGCTTGGGCAGAAGTGGAGCTCAGGACCCATGCAGAAATGCTGGGGATCCCTGCAGATGTGTTTGCTGTGACCAGATCACAAGCCAAAATGTCTAGCACTGAACAGGCCTTGGATTCTGGAAGAATGGACCAAGTGCCTTCCAAGAGGAGGAGTAGTAGGGTTAAGGCAGTGCCTTCCCCTTGGCTCAGGAGGAAGATCAGTCCCTTGAGGGGGATGATCTCAGCCCTGAAGAAGGAACTGTCCCAGAGGAACTTGAACCTGACCAGGTTGAGTTCTTGGGGACAGGGGGACCTTCTAGGGCAGATCTGAGCCAGGAGCAGCAGAGCTGCCCCTCCCTTGAACCCCTCAGACAGCAAGCTGCTGCTGAGGCTGCTGGGAAAGCTAGTGGTCCCCATACAGTGTATTGGGATGATGGACTCCTGTACTCAGAGAGTAGAGACCCCAAGCCTGGTGCTACCAGGAGGTTGGTTATACCTCTGAAGTTCAGGGGCTTCCTATTGACCCTAGCCCATGATATTCCCTTAGCAGGTCACCTGGGCCAGAACAAGACTTGGGACAGAATTGTCCCTCACTTTCACTGGCCCCACATGTCTGAAGACAGCAAGGAGTTTTGTCGCTCCTGTGTAACCTGCCAAGCCAGTGGCAAGGCAGGTGGCACTACAAAGGCCCCCTGATACCACTACCTGTGGTGGGGGTGCCCTTTGAAAGGGTAGGGATTGACATTGTTGGTCCCATGGATCCCCAAACAGCCTCTGGGCACAGGTTTATCCTGGTGGTAGTGGATCATGCCACCAGGTACCCAGAAGCTATTCCCTCCGGACCACTACAGCACCTGTGGTGGCAAGGGCCCTCCTGGGAATCTTCTCAAGAGTGGGCTTTCCTAAGGAGGTAGTATCAGACAGGGGTGCTAACTTCATGTCTGGGTACTTAAAAGCAATGTGGAAGGAGTGTGGAGTGACTTATAAGTTCACCACACCCTATCACCCACAATGCAATGGTTTAGTTGAGAGATTCAACAAAACCTTGAAGGGCATGATTAAAGGGCTCCCAGAAAAGCTTAGGCGTAGATGGGACATACTCTTGCCCTGCCTTTTATTCGCATATAGGGAGGTGCCTCAGAAGGGGGTTGGTTACAGCCCTTTTGAACTTCTGTTTGGCCACCCTGTGAGGGGTCCACTGTGCTTGGTGAAGGAAGGATGGGAG